>APFE030993722.1:220253-260253 GCA_000404065.3 Pinus taeda
GCTTGAACTGGTCGAACCTTTGCAAGACCAGCCTCGAAAATCCCGACGGCCTCCCATGGCGGATGAGAAGAAAGACGAGGGGGCGGGAGATCCTATCAAAATCTTGCTCGAAGAAGCCCTCGAGCGGCAACGGAACGCGATGATGGACAGCTTTGCGCAGATTCTTCAGCGGCTACCTAGAGGTGACGCATCGGCTTCCACTACTCTGGAAACGCCACACCCTTTAAGGTACAAGTTAATTTTGAAATCCCTATATTCGAGGGTCAGATAGACGCAGATGCCGTAGATAAATGGTTAAATCTGCTAGAAGGATATTTTTCTGTTCATGAATTTTCAAGTCGAGAAAAGATTGTTTTTCGCTCTTCTCAAAGCAGCCCCCCACGTCAAGGACTGGTGGGAAACCTACTGCGAGAAGAAGGATGAAAGTACATGCTCATTATTTTCAGCCGCACCCACTTGGGATTCATTCCGAGATGCCATCAAGGAGCAATACTACCCTGTCAAAAGCTATGAGGAAAAATACATCAAATGGACCACACTGCAGCAGGGACGAGACCAAGATGTGCCTGAGTTCACAAACATTTTTCATACCCTCCGCACGCAGTTGGGTATCAAAGATTCTGAGCTGCATCTGGTACTCAAATACCGTGGCTGCCTGCAAAAATACATCCAGGAAGAGATGGAGTTCTTGAACATCTCCTCACTTGGTACAACATACCGATATGCTGTCAAAATCAAGCAAAAGTTCAAACAGAAGAAGCGAGACTTTGGATCTACAAATCTGAAGCCCAAAGGACAAAGCCAAGGCGGGGTGACCCAAGACAACCCGTTGAAGCTGCAAGAAAAGAACAACACCACGAAACCGAAGAAGGACACAGAAAAGTGGTGTGAGTTCCACAAGAGTCCCACTCATAACACAAGTGAGTGTCGGACCAAGCAATCACCGGTGGCCGAATTGAAGGCTTCCGAATCAGATGCATGTTCCAACCCTGAACCAGAACCCGACAAGGGGAATGGAAAAGGGAAGCAGATCATTGATGCGGATCCCAGTGCCACTGTAGCCACTACCAAGATCCAGAAGAATGAGCCCGAAGAACCAAAGGAGGGGGAACGTCTTTTCTACTCACAGATGTGGGTGAAGGGTTCGTCACTACAATTCATTGTCAACAGTGGCAGCCAAAAGAACCTTATTTCAGTAGAGGTCGTGAAGCGGTTGGGCCTACCGACTACACCACACCCACAACTGTACAGTATCATGTGGCTTCATGAAGGATGAGATCTCAAAGTTCGCCAGAAGTGCCGCCTTCCCTACAGCATCAAACCATTCACAGACGAGGTATTGTGTGATGTTACACCTCTGGATGTTTGTGATGTATTATTAGGCCAGCCATACTTGTGGAGGCGACATGCTGTGTATGAGTCAAGGCCTCGTGCTGTCATTATTTCTTTGAATAATTCATTATACAGGATACCGGAGGTAGCCCCACCTACCAACACATCTTTGATCACTGCTAAGAAAGGCAACAAGCTCATATCACAGACCAGGAAATTCATTTGTATGGTGCGCTCCCAAAGTAAGGGGAAGATCGTTACTACATCCATGACCCCCGCAAAGGGTTCCTCCACGCAGCAGCAGCAACAGCAGCAGAGGGATACAGTCATGACAGAACAAAGGAACAACTTCTCCTCACCCACAAGGGTACCACACAAGTTTTAGGTGGGCGACAAAGTTTGGTTACATCTGCAGAAAGAACGCCTTACCAAAACCCATCAGAAACTCAGACCACTCCAACATGCTCCTTACAACAGTACCAAGCCTGTGGGGAACAATGCTTTGGAGCACAACATTCCTCCATTCCTTCGCTTGCACTGAGTGTTCAATGTGGACCGTCGGCAACCACGCTTCCCACCATTGCTGGACACATCAGAGATTGCAGGACAAGTTCAGCAGATGGAGGAACTCAACGCAATGGGGACCATAGCTTCCTAAGGGGGGAGGAATGATCCAGGTGGATGTTGGTGGCCACCCACCTATCCCATTTGGAACCCCACAATTGTCTCTTTCAGCATTTTCAGTTTCCTTAATTGTAGCACAACTTACTATTTTTAGTAGTGTTTTCGGGTCCTGAACTTTCGGAGTCGTTTTGAGGCCGTAAACGATGTTTTTTGGGAAATCTAGGGGAAACATGGGTCCATGGACCGATGTTGCCCTTCCCAAAGTGGTAGTTCTTGGATAGATATTTCTAACGAGCTATCATACATGTCAAACGGAGATCGTATGCCAAAGTTACGACCCCGGGAAATTGATGTTCCAATTTACCCAAAACGGGGCCCACAATGTGGCGTTTCATCTTCTAGGGTTTGGTTTTGGAATGTGAAGGGTTTTCCATTATTTCTCAACAATAAATAGGCCTTCGAGCCTCATTGTAACACAAGTTCGGAACAATTCAGAGGCATGTAGCCGCACATCTCTTCTCAGAGATAAGCTACCATCGCCCTAGCTGGTTTATTTCCATTTCTTGTTGTAAGCATATTTCAGTATTTTTCCATTAATGAAATGAAGTATTATTTCCGTTGCATATTTGTGTATATGGTTATCTCTGTATTTTGTTGCGTTCCTGTTTAAATCCAGATCACTAAGCTTAGCCGCAGACATAGGGGATGCCATTCCATTTACTTGTCCTTCTACTAATGTGGTCATAGGTGAAGGCAAGGTCCAAGGGTCTGAAAAGTAATGGGTTCAGAAGAACCCTTCTCAAGGAGACTCCTTGGATGATGAAACGACATTGATTCGAGCGATAGGAGAGGGAAACTCAAAGGTACCCATCAATGAGGAATACATCCGAACTCCTAGATTCTCCGTCGGTGAGCGAGGGTTATCTACTAAGGGGAGAGTAGAGTTAGAAGTTGCTTGAGGATCAACTGGATAATAATCCAACTGATCAACGTTAACGATTTTCCCTTCATGAGGAAAGAAGATGACACGAAATAGAGTCGAAACGACGACATCCATCTTGTATACCCAATTCCTTCCTAAGAGGAGATTATAGTCTAGGTTAGCATCTATGACCTCTACTTCAATATTGACGACCTTTCCTCCAACACATAAAGGAAAGGCTGGGATAATCCCATGCAACTTGTGAGAATGTCCATCAAACGCAGTCAGAAGGGTAGGTGAAGGAAAAACCGAAGGAGATCCAATGGCCTTCTAGCAAGACATCGACATGACATACGTGGAAGCTCCTTGATCAATAACGATGCGAAAAATATTAATCTTTTGGTATATAGACTTTATTTGGAAAGCCATGTGATGAGGGAGTCACTTTTTGACATTTAACATGTCAAAAGTGAACACTAAAGAGTTGGTTGGATCAACTGGCCCAATTGCCGAGAGTAAAGCACTTCGCTGAGCTGGACATGACTAGAGAACCTCTAAAGCGGACATGGCGCATGGACTCTGGGCCAGATCATCCACAATGGAATAATTCTGGGTGGCCCTAGCATTAGGATTGATAGTCGCACGTTTAGCGGAACCTTTCAGTATCCGTGGTATAGTCTCAATAGGGGGTCGCTCAATATGAAGGTTGGTATTTCTGGGAGCAGTTTTTTCCTTGGAAGTTTCGGGTTCATCGTAATCATGTGACGAGTAGCCACATGTACATTAGAACCCATCATGAAAATGTTCGATGATTTTTCCCCTTCTTGGCTGCCCCCTGAGGAGGTACCAGGATTTGAACTCGCGCCAGCAAGCAATCGCTGCCCTTGGGGAAAAGGGTTGGTTAACACAGCTTGAGAAATAGAAGCCCCTTGCTGCCCTAACAAGCATTGAGCATCTTGAATCTTCGGGCAGAGATGAGTTAAATGGTCTCCACTACACAACTTGCATGGAAACTTGACTTTCTTTCTAGAATCATTTCTACCCCTACCAGCATTATTGCTGGATTTATTTGTGTCAGCCTTCCCATCCTGATTCTTTTTCTTACCTCGTCCTTTCTTTTTACCATTGGAGTTTTGATTTCCTTTGGGGTTATTAGATTGAACGACATTAATTGAAGAGGGTTGGGAAGATGAAGTAGTAGACAATGTGACTTGGTTGTTTGAAGCAGTTTGCAATGACAACTGCTGCAATTGGCTCAACAAGTTCACTGCATTCGTGTCTACCGATCCAATGATACCATCCCCATGGGGACCTGGCTTCGACTTGGCTATGTCAACCTTCGACCCAGGAGCATCTGGCAAGTATTTTTGTAGGATCCTAGACTGAGAGTAGATCAATTCTAATTGTCGGGCCCTAAAAATAGCTTGCTTCTTGGAGTAAACTCCGAACATCGAGACATCCTTAGAGATCTCAGGTTGTAAAGATTTTAAAAACCATTTGAGATGGTACTCCAGAGGGATTTCGGCTTTAATGAGCCTCTTTCTCCATCTCCATTCCTGAATATGGTGAGAAATGTGAGTTGCCGTGTCCTGACGAAAATTGGGCAGAAGTTCAGTTCCGACATCATAACGGACAGGCAACTGGAAATGATTTAATAGAATATTAACTAAGTCGACAAAAGATGTAAAGCTGCCCCCTGGCAACTCTATATACCATTTGGTCGCATTACCAGTCAAGGTGTGCTGAAAAAGTCTCAACCTAACTGAATCATCAATAAGGGAGTTCGACGAGCACCACAAATGGAATGTGGTCACATGGTCGCCTGGGTCCTCACTGCTCTTCCCTTCGAATTTTGGAATGTTCAAAGGGAGTTTGGTTGGGACTGGAGGCCAGGCTGGATTATATTTGATTGGATCGTTTGTTAACTTTGTGAGGTTTGGAAAGTTCAAAGTTGCCAGAAATAGAAGCCTAGGAGGACCTTGGGGGTTCCACCTAGACTAGGCAGAACTCCCAAAGTTTTGAAAAGATTGGCCTGGATTATGGAAGGCACCAGGTTACCTGAAGTAACCTACAGAACTAGCTGAACCAAAAGGCATGCCTTGTAATCTAGCATAACTCGGATTTTGACCAACTCCGGCTGTAAAACCTCCATAACCGGCGAAGCTTCCTCCTAAAGGATTATAAGGAGCGGACAACCCCTGATAAGGATCCCAAGCAGAGGCTAGGGGAGGAAAAATTCGAAATGAACTAACCGTGGAGTACAACCTATTCCCTTGTTGGCCGAGAAATGAATTCCCACTTCCCATACTACTAACCGCAGGGTTAGTGTAACCTTGAAAAGGATTGCTACCTTGTCCTAAAGAAGAGAAAGGGATAGATCCAATTGTTGGGTTGGAATGTGGTATATGACCACTTCCAAAAGGAAAACCCTGGAATGAAGCGGATCCACCCATCATGGATGTGGCAGCACTAAATGGAACTGACGGAATACCCTGTGAATGGGTGCCAAATGGGCAAAATCCAGAATTAAAAGCATTGGTTTGGGAGTTTCCACTCGTAGAAGGAATGGAGGTAGACCCAACTAAAGATGTGCTAGCAAAAGACTCGAATAAAGAAGCAGAGGGGATGGAAACAGTTCCTCCCCCTTGTACAGATATTGGAGTCTAAATAGTCGTAGCACTTGTGGTAGAAGCCATGCTTCTAGTAGTGGTCATCGATGGTAAGTGCGTAATGTGACCTGGACTTGACGGTTGATGCATTGGAGATCCAATGTATTATAATACTTTTGGATAACTAGGAGGTAGGGGAGAATTCAGAGTCGCTAATGACCCTGAGAGTTATTCTACCTCTATGCTATCTTCTGTCCGAAAGAGAACTCGAGAATGTACTGGAGTATTTTTGTCTTGTCCTGTGGAAATACCAGGTCTATCTTGAACACTGATGCCCCCGAGGGGAGGATCAATCCCTGATGCATCAACTGCCACGGGACGAAACTCACCGGCAGTATTACCTCTGCGCCTTTTAGGTGAAGGCTCTAAACTTGGTGGTGAAAGACCATGAAGTCTTCGAGACCGTCTAGGCACTTAGTTAGCCACTTTGAATTTTTTGTTAAGATCTACCTAAAGACTCAAAAAATTGAAAGCTAGGCCAACTAGGAGCACAGAGCACACACTGTAAAGTCCCTAAAGATATCAGCCAGTTAAACAACTTCCAAGTATTTCTGCTCCGGGTGATTAGGACAGGACACCAAAATACGAGAAAGTGAAGTAAGGGGCCTTTCGAAGATAGTCTGGGATAATGACGGCCTAATCCTATCAGCGAAGGTAACAGAGGAAGTTACACTAACCTCCTAACAACAACCTGCGCCAGTGCAAGTCCCCAAGCTTCGTAAGGGTGCCCTCCAGTAGTACCATTGAGAGTGATACAACATCGACCTCAGGTGCCACAGGATTCCCCTCTGCAACCACCTGTGTAGATCCCTACGAGTAGCAACTAAGGTTACTAACTCGTATCAGAAGCTAGGCGGAATAGTCGTGAGTTAAGTTCGGACAAGTAGGAGAGGGGGTATCTCTCTTCCCTATCTTTACAGACCCTCGTGCTTAACTCCTAGATCCGGAGATTTCCTGGTCTTCCTAACGCTATTGGATTTTTACTCACTATTCAGACTCCTATGTTTGGCAGTTTAAAATGACCTTGGAGAGTTAACTCTCCACTCACCTAATCCAAGGCCCTAAAATATCCTAAAACTTGTTGATATATCTAACTCGACAAATATAAAGTTCTAGTATATTTTAAATTAGTGCTTGATTTTAATGGGTTGTTATTTAAGTCAAGGGATAAACAGAAATGAAACTAGTGGTGTTTTGATGCAAAAGAAATTAATAAAAACGAAACTACATGCAAATGCACTTGTTTTCGTTTTTCGATGAAAATAAATTTCTATAGGGTTCAGAGGAACTTCAAATAAAGCTACAACTTTTTCTTTTCTTCAAACTTCACACTCACAAAAGCTAACAAAACTATAAATGCCTAGAAAGATGCACAAACTAATCCTAATGCAACAAGTACATGCATATGCAAAATTCAAAACTACTCTTAAATCAAAAGATGAAAGTTTCTTGTTTATAGATTTTAGATTTGCCACTTAAATGTTTAGATGGAATATAAGTTTTTGTTGCTTATTTCGTCTAAGCACTAAAAGCAAGATGAAGATAGACAAATAGGCGCTTTCACTCAACAAAAAGGAAAACTCAATCAAAACAAAGTTCAAGAAAGCAACACAAAGTTTCAAGAAGTTTCCTTCAAAAGCAACTCAAAAACGACTTTTCAAAAACGCTCTAACAAGACTGAAACTTGATTACCGAAAAATAGGCACTAAAGCACTTTGTGAGTTTGCGACACAAAACAAGTGGGAACTCAACAAAAAATGTGCTTTGAAATGCTCTTAACAATCAACAAGCAGCGAGATGAGCTTGGCAATGAAAACCAAAATATTGAAGAGACAACTTTCAAGAAAGCGTGAACAAACGACTTTCAGAAAGCAAGAAAAGCAGATGGTCATAAAAATAGTTCAAACATGCAAACCAAAAAGTCATTGAAACAAAACTCAACACAAAGATCGAAATCAATCTTTCTGCCCTGAATACATAGAGCAGCCACGATTCCTTGCAAGAAACCTTGTGTGCTTAAGCAAAAACAAATGGCGTTTGCAAGAAAAAAGAACAAGACCAACCTTTTCACAATCAGAGAAAATTTGAAAGAAGACACTTGCTGTAAAACTAAAGACTATGATAGAACAATGATTGTTCCAAACTGAATCAGACCAGCATACTATCTTCCAGAAACAAAAATATTTTAAAAATCTTGAAAATGAAAGATATACGCGACTGTGTTTGCACATAGATGCATGTATACACGACAAGGCTTAAGGAAACATGCGTATACGCAGGTTCACTTAAGGAAAGATGCGTATACACGCCTCTGTAAATAGAGAAAATAGCGTATAAAAAGGATTCCAAGAAAAGCAAAAAGCAGTTTGGAAAAAACTGATCAAAGCTCACAATTCAGGCACTGACTACATAGCAATAGAAGATAAACAGACAGATGAGCCTTGATTGGCTTGAATACACCCAAACTAGGAAAAACAATAATGTTGTCCCCAGTGGAGTCGCCAATTCTGTTGTGGGATAAACTCCCCTAGGGTCTTGGGTGAATACCCTAGTAGACTGGAGGTTATCTATGCAAAGAAACACACATTCCATAGAGACATAATGCTACTATAAACATACTCTACGATAGGGGGCATACCTGAGGTCCTATGTTTGAGAAGAGCCTTCCAGGGTCCAAACCCTTCTTGGAGTTCCTTTTGCTCCTTTGACCTGCAAAACAATCAATTCAAGAAGGTACAACAGTGTATGGACTAAACATCATAAAAAAACCATCTTCATATTATAAGGAAAGGTAGTTAGTTATGCAATTAAACAACCATTCACATATGAATCATAACATGAATATCATAAACATGAAGAAGATCTATATCAGGAACAAAGACATGTGTTTCTTTTATTATAGACAAATAAAGTACAGAAAAGGAATAATTTCACCTGATTCGTCCTTTCGCAAGCTCCAAGAGGAACTGTCTCTCGGATTCGTCTAGTCTCAATCCTTTAACAAACTCCTTCCATGATTATTCCATGATATCTCAAGTAGTATGAAATCATCAACACACACAAGGAAATGCACGATGGGGGAAGTGCAGGAGGCACAAGGATCTTCAGACCTGGTCAGGGAAATCTCAGCATAGTAATCTTTCTCTCTCTTCTCTCCTCCCTTTGGCCTTCCCATAGAAGCCTTTTTATACTTCTCCTAAAGTAGTTTTTAGATGGGAATTCGTTGGGAACAGTTGGGCCATGGGCACTAACAGGTAATCAACAGGTAAAACTCGTGATCTCCGCCCGAAATTAAGGAGATTTATTTTTTTAAGTGTTTTTAAACATATACATGGGTTGGGTATACATAGACCCGCGTATACACGTGTTTAGCTCAGGGAAATGTCACGTATAGGGAATAAAACACTATTTTTTAAATTTGAGACCAGGTTTGGAAGGAGGGGTTGCCCTAGGCCATGAGTGCAGCATCACAAACCTCAAGAGTGAGATTTGGAGCTATAACAATAATTAAGGTCATAACTTTTCTTGACTTAGAAACCATGTTTAGTAAACACACAAAAGCAAACAAAAGCAAGAAAAATAACTTTTAAAGAAAAATGTCACTCTAAGACCATAAACAGTCGTTCTCTTGTGTAGCACACTCCTTTGGGTTGCAAAACTACACCTTAGTGGAGCACGCTCCTTCATGCTGAGCTAGTGTGCCCTCCTTGAATGAATTCCTTTAGCATGAAGACATGCACCCTTCTAGAATTCATGCATGCACTTTCTTGTTGCATGTGGGTGCACTCCTAGAAAATAGGAGTCCCACTTCACTTCTTTAAATAACTCATTCACTTGTTGACAAGTGGTGAGCATGCATGGAATGGATTTGCATGTAATTTCTTTATAATCAACTTGGTTAATCATTCTTTCTCATAATGATTCTCATATAGGCTGGGCACACATCTTTGGTTCAAGAAACTCTTCGTCGATATTCATTCCAAGTAAGTTTTTCATGTCAATTATATTGATTGCCTTGGTTATTTTCGATGTCTATATTGCTTTCCTTGCTAGCATTTCTTTTCTTTTCAATTTATTTACTGTCGTTTCAGTTTGTTCTTACTTCTACAAATGTAAAACCATTGTCACAACTTGTGAATTTGCATATTCCTCAACTATTGATATTGCAGTCATGATTGCGATAGACTCCATAAAAACTTGTAGATATTTCCTCTTCACATTATTCAATCTTGTTGCTAAGCTTGTCCTTAAGCCATTTCAAGATAGAGCACACTTTTGGAACCCGAAGCCTAACTAACTTGGAAAACTGCACCCAAAAAAACATGTTTCCCTTAAGAGCACATTCCTTCATTATGAATAACTGTGCCCTAGTTGGGCGCACGAGCGCACCTTAAAGGCATGATTGTTTTCCCCTTTATATCTTTAGCACGTACCCTTGCACTGCTTTTGTCCTCATGAGCACATCTCGAAGGCCCGAAGTCCCTAAACTTAACCCCTTCATCTGTTCAGAGTGCACCCTTGTGCTCTCTTAGTCTCCTCGAGCGCACCTTAAAGGCCTGAAGGATTTTTCTTTGAGCTTATTTAGTGCACCCTACACCCTGATGTTATCTCTCTCTTACTTGAGTGCACCTCTAACCTTGAATGACCCTTGTTTTCATTCTTTGATAGTGTTCCCTCCTTGTTTGGATGAAAATTTCTTGCCTGTATGAGTAATTATGTTCTATTGTTGATATTCTTATGATCTCAATTACATGATTGGTGGATTTACGAATATCATTTTCTAAGTTATTGCTTGTAACAAATAGAATATTTCATAAAGTTAATCATTGTAGCCATGAGTGTGGTTCCACATATAGGTTTTCAAGCTGATAGTATTGTTACTATTTCATCATATGTTGGAACGATGCCTGCCACTACACCTCAAGTGGCTTGTAAAGAAGCCTCAGAAGTGAGCATTGAAGAAGTAGTAGAAGTGTTACAAAGCCTGCCATTCCCATCTATGTAGATACATAGTGATTCATAGACAAGTCTATAGAGGTCACATGGAAAGACATTAAAGACACATTCATGTAGAAATAGTTCCATGAAAACTTGGAAGACTTAGGATCATGCAACAAAGGCATAGATACTTCCCAAATGATCCTTATAATTTAGTCTCAATATCTATAAAAAAGGTGATAACTTCTAATAATAGGAGGGATCCTATGGAAATCATGGCAACCAATGTTGCTTTTGCTATAGTAGCACAAGACAACTCAGAGTGTTTTTTGAATGAGAATTCAAGATTAAGGAAGGATTTGGTTGTAGTGAAGAAAAATACAGAACATCTCGTTGTAGAGAATCAAGGATTATCTTCTCACAATGTCAACATGGCAGAATGGCAGTAATCCATACATGATGAATTAGGGATAATATAGGAGACCATGGCACAATTGTATGATGATATGATACTTCTAAAACAAGTGGTGGTTCCTCTCATTGGCATTCATAAGAAAACACAAGAAGTCTTTAATCTCTTGAAAGTGGCAAACAAAGTCATTAGAAAGGAAAATATTACTGCCGAGATAGACATAGTATAGCTGAGACTCCATCATCAGAACTACATTCATCTTAGAGAACAATCGGCTGACACTTTTACCGCTTATGCTCAATTGCATAATGGATTCAAGTCTCTAACACATAAACATGGGATGGCTTCAGTAGGATCACTTGAAGAAATAAGAGGTAGGGAGATCATCTTTAAAGAAATCATACAATACATAAAACAAATCAAGCAAGCATCAAAACAAGAAAGTTTGGATATCACCAAATACATTATTCTACAGTATGCCATCACACCAGTTAAGGACCACATGAAATTGTCATGGATATGGAATAACGTACAACTAAGCTCCACGAATATATTGACAAAAGCACTGAAGGTGAAGATCCACTATGTAGTGGACTTGCTGGTTTGGGTCAGAGTCATCTCTATGGTGTTCAAACAATGGCACACATACATCACCAATGAGCTCCATGATGAAGAAAATGACTTATCAATTTGATGACATCTTGTCCTATTAAGCAATTTTGTCTTATGTAGCCACCGTCTTATATGTAATTTGTCTTTTGTAATAAACTTTATGTAATGGAGTCCAAGAGACACATGTGGAATGTCAAAAGCCACATATTAAATGTAAAAGGTCATATATGGAATATGAAAAGTTGTATAGAAGCCCATAGTTTATAGGAGTTTAAGAGTCATGAGGAAGCTCAAAAGCCATTGTAATTTGTTATAAATAACTCCTCATAACTCAAGAAAAGGGCTTGGATTATTAGAGTCTTGCCTTTTCTCTTGTAGTGCATAAGGGATAGATCATTCTTTAGAGAAGAAAGTTGTGGCTTCATGTTCCACTGCTGGATATAGTGTTTCATCTATGTAACATTGTACTTGGGATCTTTCATTTATAATCAGAAGATCTATGAGCCAACACTTCTTCATACATGTATCATGGATGTAGTAGGTCTACTATTTTTATGTTTGTTGTATATGTCGGTTTAATTACATACTAAGTCTAATGAACTAAATCATTGCTTAGATATGGATATTGTTGAATATGCGTTGTTATGTTTTCATGATTGTTGTTTATCACGTGAACTACTTTGTAGGTAATCAACAAGCCTTTCTCTTCATTCACGGGTCCCCCTTAGGATAATAATATTAATTCCCTAATCAAAGGGTCATTTCCCTTTACCAACCGTGGAAGTTATTAGTGCATTTTACATTTGGTGTCGCACAAATCTCACATACTTGCTGCCCCAAAGAGGTGTTTGTGATCTCCTATGTATGTGCTGTAACCAAGGCACATCTTTGAAATATTTGCAATGGTGGCTGAACCATATAACCAGATGGGAATCCTACACCAAAAAGTGTGATTTCCAATTAAGGCTTCACATCGAGGAGATCCCCTTACATGTTGGCAGTATCCAACACCTTTATTAGAACACTAAGGAGATTAATTTTTTCATTTGAAGCAACATAATTTTTTTATCTTCTTTAATAATTTTGTAACAATATCGTTCCTCAACTATGATTACAAGAACAATTTGATTTACCATAGGCGTATTATAAAACTCAGTCTCCCTAATACATTATATTTTGAAAAGAGACCCTTAACACACCATCTCATCTAGAAATTGAGTAGTAACATTTTTCATATCATTAGAAACAAAATGTACTGTCTTGTTTATCCATATACAAATAAAAAATTCACAAAAGTTCATACATTAATCCACAGGAGGAAAGTTATTAAACCAACCTTTACAATTTCTCTCTAGAGTCATAGAACATCTTCATGAACATATCCTCATATTCAATCCCAAGATCATTAGTAAAATATTTAGTATTAAGCATACAATTAGGAAAACTAGGTATATTTATAAAATTCAAAAGTGCATACCTTGCAATGACTAAATTTACCATTTAGAACTAGTGGAGTTAATGAAACTAGAGTTGTTAGGTGAAAAACCAAACAACCCATGTCTCACCCTTATTCACCTTCAAAAAATAAATCTTGTCTTTGTAGTTCCCTAGGGATAGGTTTATTTTAGCTCCATTCCCCAACAATGACGCCAAATACATGTTGTTCCTTTGAGATGTTCTTGAATTCTTAGGAACTAAGCCATGTCATCTAAAGACCTTTTTATACTTCAAGCTGTTCATTGGTGTTATGACATCATTCAACACTCTTGTAGACCTGATGCTCTTTTATGGCCTTGAGAAGTCCCTTTACCCATGCAAACTTGACTTTATATTAAAAAACTATATTTCAAATTCCATACGCAACTCTACCCACACAAAAGTGTGTAGATATGCGGGTCCAATAGTACTATACTCATGTATACATTTTGAAATATGAAAAAAATAAAATAAAATGCTATTTTTTCAGGTTTTATCGAGAGCCCACCTATAGTAGCTCATGCCTTAACTAAAATAACCAATTTGAGGTGGTATATATACACCTCCTGGGATGGAATAATGTATATCGAGAAGAGAGATACTGAAATTATAGTCGATTTCCCCTAGATCAAGTCTTCTTTTCCCATGCCTCCTGCACACCCAATCTCTAGGAAACCCTGGTTTCCTTTGTAGAGATGCTTAGTCTCCTTGTATAACATCTTCTTGCAACAATTAGAGAGGTTGTCTTCGTGGCATGGGTTGGATGGATCCAGAGGAAGGTTTCGTCAGTGCCTTTGGCCTGGAGCAAGTCTGCACATCTTGAAGGAAGTAGAGGGTTTAGACCCTACGGGACAATATTCAAATGTAGGACCCTTGGGTACGTCTCTAAGCCCAACTTTGATAATTCAAACGTTTGGCATGCTTGATTGAGTGTTCTTTGTTGATTGTTTGATCTTGCTCTGTTGAGGTTTTCAACCTTTTCCTCAGGTAACTTTTCCCGTTAACAATTGGGTCAAAGGAGAATCCCTCAATTATCGGTAACAACTTGATACCCACTATCACTAAGCAACAAATTGGAAAATTTAGTACAAAATTCCATATTTAGAGTGGTAGGGAATGATATATAGGGTTGAGGATAAAGTGACAATAAA
This sequence comes from Pinus taeda, assembly GCA_000404065.3. Classification (NCBI taxonomy): domain Eukaryota; kingdom Viridiplantae; phylum Streptophyta; class Pinopsida; order Pinales; family Pinaceae; genus Pinus; species Pinus taeda. Next base: position 234,390 of record APFE030993722.1, read on the forward strand.
CTGGTAACAAATATTGTAAACCTCTCATACCAAAGGCCTTTCCATTGGGCATGGAGTCTCATTTAACGAAGAATAATAATTGATAATGGATGATGGAAGAAATGAGAAAGACATTAAATATCAAGCTTAATAGTGAGGAGGGAAGTCTCCATGAATTTGAGATGGAGAAAGATGATTATGTTGACCATTAATAAACAAATCCAACAAAATGAAAAGTAATAGTTGAGTATGATATGTGAATTCAACTATCACATTTATAAACAATTTGTAAGTGTATGTATATATGAATATGATGCATCCAACACATATCAATGAAGAAAATATAACAGGGGAAGTAGTACCAAATTGTTGTCTCCAACACATACAAATTTTCTTATAGATTTCACTAAAAAAACGAAGGTTAGAGGCAAAATTAAAGAAGCTTAATACAAAAAATATGAAGTTAAATAAGTCTCTACATAAATAGGAGGTGAATCTAATGGATGGTTCCCTCAAACCATAAAATTTTATAGAGATGGCCCCTTAGGATTTAAAAAAGAAAAGAAAAAATAACCTTCCTATGTGCCAAGGTTATCAACCCCCTATATTATTTTGAGTTCTTACTTTCTTTTATACAATAAAACACTTAATCTGGGATTGGCAAAAATATGGAAATTTTAAAATGGAATCTTTATAAAAAAATTAGAATTCTATATGTTTCACTTTTCCTTGAGGCTAGATAACCATTGATTTCAAGATGATTTGTTGGTTGTGATCAATTCTCGATTTCTACATAGATTTGTGATTTTGGTCATATATTGAGTGCTAAAATAAATGGAGTTTCAAGACCTTTCGGTCAAAAAACCTATACTCTTCCTTTTTCCTCTCCCTTTGTCAACATTCCTTTTTCCTCTCCCTTTGTCAACATTCCTTTTTCCCTTTAGACATATTGCCTATGTTGAACTGAGGATTGAATACATAAGAAATAGGAAAGTCTTTACAAATTTTATGAAATGTTGAAAATAAATTTACATAAACATTCTATGTTACAACAATAATTTTAAGGACAATTTATTATTTTAATGGCTTAGGACCCATGTCATGGTTCCATTCCCTCACCTTTCCCTCTTGTGGAGTCCTAACTGACCCATGCTCTTTTTGTTTGGTGGTCTTTGGTTGTGGTGTATTTTATTACCATGGGTATGATTACATATTAGAATATTATGCTCATTGGCCTTTTTGCACATAGGCTCCTCAAACTTAATCACATTGGAACTCTAGCCTCAAAACATGTAAACACAAGAATATAAGCCCCAAAAATAATATACACATAGGCATGCACACCCAACATAATTTGGCTCACCAACCTAATAAAATATGTACAATTATATGTGCATGGTCATTCTGGGGGTGTTACATTCCCATACTCCTTATTTATGCATTATCTCAAGTGCATTAAATATACATGTAGGGTAAAAAATATTCATTGCTGAGCCATATTTCCTTCCAAGCTCTCATTTCATTTCTTTGTTCTTCAATTGTTCTTAATCAACCATCAAGAAAATATACATGTTGTATAAGTTATAATATAAAACATTTATTTTATCCACATGAGTTCAACTCCAAAATATAATCATTCTGAAATATAAGTTTGCATTCCTGAATCAATACATACATGTATGATTGTTTTGTGCTTTACAAAGATTTTACATATAATAATTTGGCCCCTAACACACCCTCATGGTTCTATCCATATGACATACTCACCCCCTAGGCTTTGGTATCCCCTTCTCTACATTGTAGTTCTTCAGGCGATTTGTCATTTTCCAAGGTGTTCACATTATTCTTGAGTCTCCTCTCCCTTTCCTTACTCACCCTCTAGGCTCATGCTTCCCCTTTTCTACATCAGAGTCCTTCAGATGATCCATCATTTTCCAAGGTGTTTCCATGCAAGGAGAGCGTTAAATCTCTACTAGACATCCACTGGTAATTATTATGCAACAATCCATGACAATATAGGGTCTAATTTAATCACTGTATTTCATCCCAATATTTCCTACTTTCAACCTTCTCTTTTTCTTTAATAATATAATTATACCCTCTTAATAGAGTTTCAAGCCAGTCCTTTTGATAATGACTACTTTAACCCACAACATCTTTGTTGCAATTTATCTAACAACTCCTAAAACACATTCATATTCTTGGTGAGGAAAGAGTTTATTATATTAGATATTAGTATATTAATTTTCATAAAAAAATAGTATATACATGCATTCAACTAGTGCATTTAATGATGCTTTCAAGCATATTCACAAATATAATAGCATGGTTGTGTGAAAGTTTATGATTTGCACACTTTATAATTACTACGCATACCTATTCAATGCAACTTTACATTTATTTCAAAATACCATCTTCTAGACATGCATTCCACCACGGTGAATTGAAAGGTCTAGCAAACACTTAGACACATCATTTACACACTTCCCTATTACTAGCTCAATTATCTGGAGTCCCTCATTTTCATCCTAAACACAATACCAAGGACTATAATCCTTTGGTGCTCTTATGTGTTGGAAAAATGTTGCAATCCAAAACATCATTTAATAGTAGGGACACATTGCATATTGTGTAATTATATAACCTTTCCATATCCATCTCCATTATGGATTAACATAACTATACTAACATTCCTTATACTAGGATTATATCTCTAGGCTTGTCCTAGTATCACACACAACCAACATACACTACATGACATCCATTTAATCATGAATACATTTAAGCAATAAAAAATTGTATATATGTGCAAGACCCCTTGTCTTTACCACACCAAGTGGTGTATAATTCTCATAAATGTATTCCATTCATTCATTAAGATTGCATCATATATGAACTTTAGTTGAGGGAATTATTACTTAAATACCTTTATCTTTCATGTGTTATAAGCATACCCAAATCATACTTGCCTAGCTAATATTAATTATTTGTTGTTACTTGACATGCTACTTTTGCAAAAGCTCATAGGCTTCCTTAACCAACCTTCTGCTCAACCCATTCCCATATTTATTTAGATAAGTGGATGTCACATGCAATAAAAAATTCACTCTTAAGCCATGTAATAGCATTATATTCCCTAAGCACAAAAATCCATCACTAGTTACTTACTATTATGAAATAATAATATAAATTAGTTCATGCATAACAATAGATTATCCCCGGTCTACATCATGTTATAGGAATGCTTAGTCATTTCCACATGTTCTAATACAAATCTACATGCAACAAGAATGCACTTTTTTTTGAATTTAGCCTAATGCATCATTAATCCAATTATCTTGCTTGCACTGGTTCCCCATATATTCCCTTAAATCCTTGCATATGTTCTATTATCCCTTTTATCCTTGTGTTTTGTAATTTCCTTTGGTCAAACACCATTCATCCAAGTCCCACTTGACCATTTACATTTTCAGCCAACATGTCTGACTAGTGCTACCACCTTATAACTAATTTATTTTATGTAGACAACCAATTTTGGTTTCACCATGGATAAACCTTAGACAATCCCACTTTAGCTTCATTTTGGTTGAAACTTTTGTGCTTGCATAATTCTTATTGTTCATGGTTTCCTTCCTTATTAGGAATATCCCATCCAATACAGCCTTGACCACTATACATGCCCAATCCATGTATGATGTTGATGTAGATTCCTTAACAACCACTTCCTTAGCAAATCACGGCCTCAGGCTACACATATGTCCTTCCCCCCTTGAGTTGTTATTCCATTTTATGTTGGGTATGCACTCAACACCTTTAGAATATCTTCAAGATTATTTACATGTGTCAAGAGATCCCACTCTTAATGGTCATCCATCTTCGAGTGTTGCAATATACTTTAGCTATCATTAGAATTTGATTAACTTAGAGTTCGCATCCATGTTGATTCATCGAATACCTCACTTGAATGATGATTTCGTTCTTTCATAACAACTCCATTTGATATGCTAATTGTGTCTTCAATAACATCCTGTGAAATGGTTGGGAATTCATCATTCTACCCAATAAGTTTTCTTGAACTTAGCCATGCTTCCACTATGCACTTCGATGACACATGTGTATCTCTTGCTTTGCATCCTTGACTTGTAAGCTCATTGGACCTTCACATATTGTCCATAGAGATGATGTACTCCTACATAAGCATTACATTTCCTTTATTCAAAACATACTTGTGACTACTATCGTTGCATTTACTTCATTTATATCCAAGACCATTATTTTAATTTATTTACCCAAGCATAATTTTGGAGTGTAGTCACATGGTGGCTTCCTCCATGCCTCTTGTCTCTGGTATGGTTATTGGCATGGTTACTTGGTTACAAGTAGTAACCAATTTCATTCTTCATTGTCCTCACTCTTCATATAGGTATCTTCCAAACTCTGCCGAATATTATCTATATGTAAAATATTTATACTTAGAACTAAAAGTTCAAGTGGAACTTTAAATTGGTCGACCTTTCTTCTTCATACTATAGTAAACTAGAATGAAAAAAATCATTCTCTATTTCTTTTTAATTAATTTGGTTTGCACTTTCCTAGTGCAATGATTATCTTTATGAATTCTTTTCCCTTCTTTCCCTACACAATTGCTTCGCTCCCTTTTTACCCTTTCCCATAAAACATGGGAACATGTCTTCAACTAAACTTAACCATTCCATTCATGACATTTAAATATTTGTGAGTAGAACCTTCCATAATACTTTGCTGGAGTGCCATTTCTAATAATTTAGTACCAACCTCCTAGTAAGTAGCCAACACTTTTCATTGGCATATCTTTGCTTCCTCAAAGTGGACATCTCTACCTTCATTATTGCACAAGTTCCCTTAAGGAATACTTGTAGCTGTTATTATAATGCCGATCTATATCATAAACCTACTCTACTATACATGTAGCTTAATTTTGCAATGGCATGCACAACTTGGCTAAATCAAGAGTCAAACCCATATTTTAAATAACCTCCAAAACTATATGCAATCATGGTTTTTCTACCTTAATCAAATATGCTAAAATTCACTTGCACCTATGCACTACAATATTCATACAATTAGTCCTCTTAGGCATGTATTAGAACTAGATAAAATATAACTCAACCATCACTTTAATTTATGAGTAGTTTGTTCCTTATAGCCCACTAGAGCTTATCTTATAATAGTCTACTTTGACATCCATTTATCTAAAGAAATATGGCATGGTTGCGTAGAAATCCAGTTAAGGAAGAATGTGAGCTTCTACAAGAGATGCATAGTCAAGTACCATCCAAGTAATTAATATTAGTTGGGCATATATGATTTGGCATGTATATAATGCATTAAAGATGAAGGGAATTTAGGTAAGAATTCCCTAAAGTAAAGTTAGTATATGAGGAAATATTAACGAATGCATGGAACGTATTTATGAGAATCATATACTACTTGGTGTGTGAAATGCAAGGGGCTTTGCATGTACATACAATTTTTTAGTGTTTAAATGTATTCATGATTAAATGGACATGCAGTGTATGTTGGTTATACTTGATAACCAAGTTATCCCTAGAGATACAATATTGGTATAAGAATGAATGCTAGTAAAGATAACCATGTGTGAAGCCATAATAGAGATGGATGTGTAGATTCTATAGCATTACAAAAATGTCTAATGGTGTCCCTACCATTAATTGATTTTTTGAGGTGTAACATTTTTTCCAAAACATAAAAGCACCAAATGATTACATTCCTTCATGTTTTATTAAGAGTGGAAGGGAGGGCATCCAAATAATTGAGCAAGTAGTAGGGAAGTGTGTGGATGATGTTTCTAAGTGTTGTTTAGACCTTCCAATTCACCATGGTGGAATGCATATCTAGAAGATGGTACTTTGAAATAAATCCAAGGTTACATTGAAAAGGTATGCATGAGTAATTATAAAGTGTGAAATGGTAAACATGCACATAAGCATGCTAATACATTGGTGAATATGCTTAAAAGCATTGTTAAATGCATTAGGTGAATGCATGTACCATTTTTTAATAAAATTATTATACTAATAGCTGAAATAATGAATTCATTGCTAACCATGAATGTGAGTGTATTCCAGGAATTGTTAGATGAATTGTTATAAAGATGTTGTAGGATAAAGTAGTCATTATCAAAGGAGTACCTTGAAACTTTGTCACGAGGACATAATTATTGAAAAAATAAAAAAGGAGAGAAGGTGAGACTGAAATTAAGAAAGCTCAAAAAGAAATCCATAGCGATGACAGGATATCATATAGTTTCCATGGATTGTTACATAATGATTACCAATGGATTCCCAATAATGAGTTAGTTCTCTCCTTACATGGAAACATATTAGAAAATGATGAATCACCAAAGGATAATGATGCAGAGAAGGGGATGCCTAAGCCCAAAGTGTGAGTATGGCAAGGGAGAGGAAACTCAATAATAGTGTGAACACCTTGGCAAATAATGGATCACTTAAAGGACTGTGGTGTGGAGAAGGGGATGCTTAAGCCTAGAGGGTGAGTATGGAATATGGCTAGAATTATGAGGGTTTGTCAGGGGATAAATTCTTACCTCTGACAACAAGTTTTTAAAGCATAGAACAAAAATGCCAATAAGTTTTGGTTCATGAATGCAAAATTACATTCTATATTGATTATATTTTGGAAGTTGAACTTTTGTGGACAAAATAAAAGTTATATGATGAGATTCCTATTTTCTTAATGGCTGATAAAGAATAGTTGAAGAACAAAGGAATGAAGTGAGAGCTTGGGAGGAAACATAGGTAAAGTCTAAATAGTTTTGACCTTACATGTATGTAATGCGCAGAGGACAATGCCTAAATAAGGGGGAGGGGAATGCCACACCCCTAGAATGACCACTTATATATTTTTTCCAAGGAGGGTGACTAGTTATATCTAATTGTACATATTTTATTAGGATGGTGAGCCAACTTATGATGGGTCTATCTGCCCATGTGTATATATTTGATTTGGGTCTAGATGCTTATTTTTACATGTTTTGAGGCTAGAGTGCCTGTGAGATTAAGGTCAAAGAACCCATGTACAAAAAATTCAATGAAACCAATATTATAATATGTAATCACACCCATGATAATAGAATATACCATTGCTACAAACCACTAGATGAAAAGAGTGTGGGGAGGCTAAGACTTGATATGAGGGAAAGGTGAGGGAGTGGAACCATGACATGGTTCCTATTCCTTTAAAATAATAAAATATCCTTAAAGTCACTTTATGAAATATAACCTATATTCAAAAGGCATGATATAAGCCTAATTTCTAATGAGATATTATATCATCACTCCAAAAAATGAATGGACATATAGTCTATTCAAGTTTCCATGTGGTAGGGGTGAGTTCCTCATGTGGCACTTGGTGAAAAGGCCACATGAATACATAAGTCATGTTTTAAATGGAAATGACATATTATTCCATTACTCTTACCATGATTCAACCATCATTCTCCATGGTTTCTAGTTAGATATGTTGAGACTAGTTAAGCTATGATCTCAACTAGCCATTGAACCATGTGACTCGATAAGCGGTTTAAATTCTATGGCCAATTCTTTTGCTCCTCTTGGGGAAGTGTTGTAGTGGCTGCAACACCCTCCAAAATTTTGGCTTGCATCCAATTTCAGAGCCTTTACTTGATGTTTGCAAACACTCAGGCTCATCCCATGAGCTTGTGTCAAGTCTTTGTACCCTCCTCGCTCGACTGTTCACCGATCATGTTTTAGAATGTTGGTTGCAATATCATGCTTGCAGTAATGTTCTAGCTATGTTCAAGGTCCATCTTCATGTGTACAAGTTTTATTCTCTATGTAAGCATCTGTCACATTCACACGAAGTTGTATGTAATGTCGTGCAAGTGTCAATGTGGTCATTCAATGATGTATCACAAGTGTCGCACTTGTTGCTCACACCCTTTGGTTAGTCACACTAAGCATATGTTGTCTTGTTGGTTCGAGGTGTCTTGTCGTCAAGTCATGTTGAGTGTGTCTTCACAAGGTCACACATACACGAGTTCACTCGCTCACACACAGTCATTTTTTCGAAGATCTATCGACTAGACCATCCTCCATTAGCCAGACCTCCACTGAGTTGCATTGCGCAATCTCGAACCTCAGTGACCATGTATTGCTACCCAGAATTGCGCAGAGCTTGAGGCTACCTCCCAGGTAGTTTGCACTGTGCAATCCTGGAATCAACCTGGTTGACTATCACCTATAACTATGTAGAAGTTGCCTAAGAAGCCATCTCAATATGTGCTACCCACAAGCCAATCCATCAAGCCTCCTGCTGGTCAATCAGAGAATTTCACTCAGTAGTGACCCCGAGCTTCACTCCTACGAAAAATTACGCAGAATCTGTTAGCATGCCCACCTTCACTGACAGAAGAAATTGGTAGACATAAAGGATAGGCACTCACTGCCTACCACTCCACTGTCTTAAAAAATTGCACATTTATTTCAGTCAGTCCCCCTCTTAGCGGACCTGCTGCTTCTCCTGAAAATTGAGCAGTTTTCTTGGATAGTCCACTAGCTACCCAACACCCTGCTCAACCCAGAAACTGCACATACATGTCCTGCATGACTGCCTCCTAGTTCTGTGCAATTTTTGTCAACAATCTCCCATATCCCGTTCCTAGCCTCGCCTGAGAATTTGCATAGTTTTAACTGCTAGTCCTCCTTGCTACCCGCACATCCTTTCCTGGAAAATTTGAGCAGTTCTACCTCCCATCTAAGCCAAATCTCGCAGAATGTCACTACTGCTCTAGACTTCTCAACCCAACTTCACAGTGAATTCTGCAAAATTTTTCTTGAGAGTGCCCCAGAGCCTCGAATCCCGGCCTGAAATGTGCTTTGCGCAGTTTCAAAACCTTGTCCTCTCTCCCGACCACCTGCACCCGAAAACGAAAGATGGTGCATCATGGTAGACTAGGAGATTTATGGACTTGACGTCACCTCGTCATGAGTGATTGTAGATACAGGAACATGGATGAGACATGGCGTGACGACAAACTTGATGAACAAGTAGCGCATGCTAGGAGACTTGTTTGCAAATGGATGAACACGCAAAGAATGCCAAGTATCAGCGAAGGGGAGATACGCATGCAACATCAAGTGAACATCAGGTGAACATTAAGACCACAGAAGGCTCCGCAGACCTTGCCACATAGAGGTGAAGCTATGATACAACAAGAGCACACTCATCACTTAGCAACACTACAGCTCAACATGGACACCACCATCAACATGAACATACCAACACTGTCATGTCGAGTCATGTTATGAGTCGTCTCAACCACATCACTACTGTGGGAAATACTATTATAATCAATGTAATGTAACGTGGAAGCCAAGAGACCCACATACGAAGTTAAAGAGTCATGTTATTCAAACAGTCACGAGGTAAGTCGAAGAGTCAGAAGGGTCAAGTCCACCCTTGGCTATATACCCCTCATTTGTACATGCAAAGGACTTTTTCACCTTGGCTCCTCCCACATAGCCTTGAGAGTTTGCAGCCTTTTCTTTGAGGAGCGAGCAATGGATCCAACACCCCGTTATCAGGGTTAGTGATGTAATGGTGTACGGATGTGTCTTGGAAATTTCGCTTAATTTAGAAGTCCGTTAACAGGCCATCACATTTTCACACATGTATTATATTTGTTTGTAAGACTATTTTTTGGATGCTTATAATGCATGTTGCTTTAACCTGTATTAAGACAATTGAACTATTTTGATTGTTCTAGAACATATACTGTTGGAAATGTGTTGTATCAGTTGTTACCTTGCATGTGTGCATTATTTCACAGGACACTTGAACGATCCATTCTTGTAAACTAGTTATAATGACCGCTGCACTTGTGTGGACTATTCCACTGGGTGTTGTATGTGCTATCTGTTCACTTTGTGTTTCTGACTGCCACATACGTGTGGACTACTTCAGCGGAAGCTGTGCATGTCCTGCTGTGTGGTGTGTCTCTAAGAGAGTTGGGACTATTCCCTTTTGACTTACGACTCATTCTCACCCTCTCCCTCTACAGTGAAAGAACCTTGACACAAGTGACACCAAGCACTCACCAGGCACACGAACCTCGCTGTTTGAAGACAAAGTAAACCACTCTCATGTCTTGACAAAAATTATCTAAGGAAAATATTTAAGATAATGGAAATTGGGCCATCATACTGTATGGGACTCCTACACCAAATGATGTGTGGAAAAGTTGGGACTTCATACCAAGGAGATCCCCTGAATGTGGGCAAGTCCAACATCGTCAAAATTTCTGGCGCTAGAAGGAGGGCCACGAGTTGTTTATGGTTGAATGTCCTCTCACCCACACCCATCAATCATCTGGTCAAGGTAGTAACTCACACTCCCTCTCACCTACGTGCAACTCTGAAGTTGGTTACTCCTCACCTCCTAGATGTAAACACGAAATTTCATATCAGCACCTCTGATCTGTCCGTCCCATCACCTGTCAATTTTCCAAAGAAGTCAGACTGATCCCAAGAATACAAGATCTTCCATATGCATCAATGAAGCCAAAGACCACTCTCATAGGAGTTGTTGTCTCATTAGTGGAAGAAGTAGTTCTTTCCACGCTCGAAGGTCTGGCAGAAGCTATTGAGAATGAAGAGGAACCTCCAGTCTTCTGATAGGGAGAAAAAGATACTCTCATGATATTGGGCTGAAACTCCAGTATAGGAGGTAGAGGGGAAGGCAACGAAGGAGGTGGAGGTGGAGATGAAAAAACCAACTTAGAGCCAGAATCATCAGATGCTAAAGAAGAGGAGGAGGAGGAAGAAGAAGAAGACATGGCTGACCAAAAAATAGAATGAATGACTCAGGGACCATTGGCTCTCCTAGGTGCTTTGCACAAGATGCCAAAGTATTCAGAGAGGATGTTGAAAAATTATGACCCTGATAGAACAATGAAGGTAGAAGACCACTTGGATTCTACCTATAGCTACAGATAGTTGAGGTACGATACAAAGACGTTGCATGTATATTGTTTCCATGTACCTTGGATGGCCAAGTCGCAGTATGGTCTCACAACCTTCCTTTCAACTCCATCCAGAATTGGGGTATGTTCAAAAGAATGTTTTTGCAAAATTTTTTTGATGACAAGACCCTTGCCATATTTCTCAAAGAGTTGAGTAGTCTGAAGATGGAGTCAAAAGAGAAAGTGAAAGATTTTAATTAGATTTTTTTACACATATTGAACAAGTTCATAGCAGACATGAAACCTCATGACTCCATCACTATCAACTATTATACATCTGCATTGCCAACCAATATTGTGTAGTTCATCAAGTGAACTGTGAAAAAAACATTACCTAAAAATTGGGAAGAGGCAATCAATGTGGAAAAGGACCTGCACGTGATTGGAGTCATCAAGGATGATGAACCAACAAAAGACTCCAAAGGTGCAAGTAGGAAGCCCCAGGCTACTGCAAGTAAGGGGAAATACAAGGAAGCAAGTGAGATTGAAACCCTTACTCGTCTTGTCAAGAACTTGACAACATAGGTGTTTGAGCTAAAACAACGAATGATCGAGACATCTTCAAGTAGCTGACCTCCTAGACAATAGAAGGGGAGCATGTCATCAGGAAGCAACTACTTCCCAGCTAAAACTGGGCAGATCTCCAGCTCAGTGTTGTAGAGAGAACTGTGCGTGAACTCCACATTTTTCTCATTCCATCAAGACCGTCACCTAGAAGAAGCTTGTCTAGAATGGAAATGAATTGTGAACTTGGTACGGAACAATATGAAAAACGTGGTAAATAATGCGCAATTTCAACTAGAAGATGAAGATGATGAGGAATATGTTGCATTTGATGTGGCACCCAACACTAGGTAGGTGATTAACATGTATCAATGATTGCAAGCAGCACAAAAAATGAACACCGAGAAGCAACCCCCAAAGTAAAGTGGTCGATAGAATCTCAGAAGTCAAGGGGCTCCCCATACAATTGGGGCGATGAAAGAAAAGCTTGAATTGTTGAGGAAGGTTGATTAACTAGTTGTTCTAAAGCAGAAACCACAAAACAAGCTTGGGAAGATAGCTGCAAACAAGAGTATGTTCATGAGCAGTAAACTTCAGAACACTCCCAGACAATACAAACATAAGTCTAACCCCAGACATCTCAATGAGTTTACTCGCTATTGATTACAATATTGTGGAAGACATGAAGAAATATCATGCAAACGTCTCTTTGTTTGAGTTAGCTAAGATCCAGGGTCAGTGGGATATTCTGCTGCACACATTGGGGGAAACATCCACAGACAACACACCCTCTACCAGCAAGGGAGAAAGCACATCTCCTGGTTCACTCACAATTGTACTCAACACACTCCATATGGAAGAAGCAAACTCTGTTTGCCCTCCATTCTTGCTTTCATTTGAAATTTTTAACTGCAACGTTCACAACTGTTTGGTTGATTCTGGCACATCATCTAACGTCATGCCACTCTCCATTTCCAAGCATATCAATACGCAATGGAGGAAGACATCTACATGGTTCATCCAACTAGATCGGACATGCATACTAGCCATTGGTGAACTTCGGGATGTGATCATTCGATTATATCATGACGATCGAGTTTACCAGTGCATCAACACTGTCATTGTGGACATACTCGAAGTGTATGGCTTACTGCGTAGCAGAGTCTGGTCCAGCAAGTTGAATGGGTACTTTGTTATAGATTGGTCACACTTATGGCTTCCATACCAGGGCAAAAGCAATCAGATCTAGGCTTTATTTGAGAGATACATGAAACATAATGTCACTCCCATCAATGGTGAGAATGAATTGTTGGCTTTCATGGAAATCATGTTTGGAAACTGCCTCTTGGAAACATAGCTGGGGTGTTATCTCGCACAACCAACTCCAACCCTATCAAACACATGGTTGGGTCTCCTTCATTGCCAAACTAATGGAAATAAAACATGTATAATACATTGTATAATCAAGCGGTCCATGTACAGATGAGTTGTGGACCATGTATTTTAATGGATCAAAGACACATGATGGCTCTGGATCCAGTGTGTCTTGATAGACCCAAAGCACAAGAAACATTTGATCTCAATCCGCTTGGAGTTTGAGTGCATGAACAACACTGTTGAATACGAAGCACTCATATTTGGCTTGCACAAAGCCATTACCTTCAATGTTTCCATGCTCAAAGTGGTAGGTGATTTAGAAATAGTGGTACGTAACACCATACACTGTTTTTTAGCTCATCTCAAAAGTTATTAGCAAGAGGTATGGAAATTAATCTCTAACTTCCAAGCTTTCAATATCATTGTTGTGCTAAGAATACATAATGCAGCTGTTGATGCCTTAGAAAATGCAATTGGTGGGATGCCACTACTTAGGGATAGGTTTACTATTGAATTTTTTTACAAGCCTTCTATCCCTAATAACATAACTAATATATGTGTTTTTTATGATGATCAAAAGATACTACACTAAATGGCTAATGTTGATGTCTTTGAGGATGCAACAATTGACCAAGATGAGCTTGAGCAGTCTCTTCAAGTTGTAGCTGATGACAGGAAAGGAAAACTCATCCCCAAGGGTGTGACATCTCTCAAAAATCTCTATGACTTGTAGAATCACTGCCAAGTCTCAAGGAAGTACAAAACACATAGTTCCACCATGATGTACTAATAAATCAACCTAGAAACAGAGCAAGATCCGAAGTTATTCAATCTCAATTGTGTTGTACATCACAGAGGCGACAAGTTTTTTTCCACCTGTTCAAACAGTATTGGGATGTGTTTGCATGGACATATGATGATCTAAAAACATATGACATGCGAATAATCCAACATGTGATTTCGATCAAAGAAGGGGTCAGGCCATTTTAGCAGAAGCTGAGAAAAGTACACCTGTCACTTGAACCCCTCATACAGAAAGAATTGGCTAAGCTTTTGGATGCTCGGATCACTTATAAAGTTCATCATTTTAGATGGGTTTCTAAATTAGTCCCTATACGTAAGAAATCTAGGGATATCCGCTTATGCATTGATTTCTAAAACTTGAACCACGCCTTGGACAAGCACAACTACCCCGTGCCATCAATGGAACCTATTTTATGGACAATATCTAGAGCATGAATGTTGTCTTTCTAAATGGTCTTTCGGGATACAACCAGGTTTTTGTAGTGGAACCTGATAGATTGACACTGTATCAGGAAAAACTTGGCCCATGCATGTACCATATGCAATCATTTCACAAGAAGATTGACAACCTTCCTGTCAACGACCAAGATCTAAAGCACTATTTTCAGTAAGCCAGGGCCGCGCCCCATGCCATGTACATAGTCTGTTTTTCTTTGCTATTTTTGCCTTGTTTTGTTTTATTTGCTTAAGACCATGCTATTTTTGGTTTGTTAATAAGTGTTGCCCTCTACTAAGTTCTATATTTTGAATTAGTATATGACTAAGATCCAAAGAGTCTTGTGACACTACAACACTTGGCCAGTCCTGTGTCTGTCTTCTCTGTGCTTGGCTGTAACCTTCAACTGATGAAGTCTTGATGGAAAATAAGAGCCATTTGCAAGGGAATCTCTGGCCCAACCATGAACTTGTGTCCACACTAGGAAACCCCATGCCTGTACTCAGTCCTCTGCTCTATGTGTTCAAGCTCATCCAACTAGTAGAAACGAAGAAGGGGAAATCTAAACAAGCAAACCTATATTAGAGGTCTTACATGCTTCTATGAAGGAACAAACCCTTCTGCTCTCAATAAGTCAAGATCCCTCTTCTGCCCGAAAAATATATAAGTGCCTATGCACAATCCTTTCTTTTCAAAAAATATAAAGGTGAAAGAAGAGAAAGGCTTCATGCACAAAAAGGTGAAGCATGCAACTCCACCGGGGTACTGAACAGACTCGTTGGCAGTGTAGAAATGCATGTGTTCCTACGTGACTCCGCCGAGGTACTACCCAGGCTTGCTCGTGATGGAGAAACACAAGATATGAAAATTTATACTCTAAAAATTTTAAACTTGCAAGCGAAACTACCCTTCCCGATTTTGAAACACAGTGATCAAGGTAACTTGTTTTTGTGTTTGACTGAGTTGGAAAAAGGTGAACCATGTCTATCCATGGGATAAGTGGGGAAGTCGAAGTAATAGTGATTCAATACTCCCTGATGGACCAGGGCCCTGTGTTGTTAATGGACCGAAACATGGAAGATGGTATTCAACCAGTGTGTCACCAAGTGTTGTAGTGATTGAAACACCCTCCAAAATTTTAGCTTGCATCCAATTTCAGAGTCTTCCTTAATGTTTGCAAACACTCGGGCTCATCCCATAAGCTCGTGTTGAGTCTTTGCACCCTCCTTGTTGACCATTCACCGATCGTCTTTTAACATGTTGGTTGCAATGTCAAGGTTGTAGTCATATTAATTTGGCTATGTTTAAGGTCCTCTTTCTGTGTACAAGTTGCATTCGCTATGTAAGCATCTGTCGCACTCACACACGAAGTTTTATGTAATTTCACGCATGTGTCATCTCGGTAGTTCAACGATTTGTCACAAGTGTTGCACTTTTCACTCACACCCTTTGGTTAGTCACATTGAGCATATGTTGTCTTGTTGGTTCAAGGTGCCTTGTCATCAAGTCATGTTGAGTGTGTGTTCATAAGGTCACACATACACTAGTTCAATCACTCACACACTTAGTCATTTTTTCGAAGATCTATCGACCATACCACCCTCCATCAGCCAGACCTCCACTGAGCTGCACTGCGCAATCTCAACCCTTAGTGACCATGTATTGCTACCTAGAATTGCGCATAGCTTGAGGTTGCCTCCCAGGTAGTCTGCACTGCACAATCCTGGAATTGACTTGACTGACTGTCACCCAGAACAATGTAGAGATTGCCTAAGAAGACATCTCAATCTACACTACCGGTAAGCCAATCCATCAAGCCTCCCTTTGGTCAACCAAAGAATTTGACTGGGCAGTGACCCCAGGCTTCACTCCTCCAAAAAACTACACAAAAGCTGTCAAAATGCCCACCTCTACTGACTGAAGAAATTGGTAGACATGAAGGATATACATGTGCTTCCTGTCATAGCACTATCTTTGAAAATTGCGCAGTTCTATCAGTTAGTCCCCTTATTAGCTAGTCTGCTGCTCCTCTTGAAAATTGAGTAGTTTTCTTGGACTGTCCACTAACTGCCCAACACCCTGATCAACCCAGAAACTACACATACATGTCTTGCATGACTGCCTCCTAGTTTTGCATAATTTTGGCTAGCAAGCTCTGGCAGCACATTCCCAGCCTCCCCTGAGAATTTGTGTAGTTTTCACTGCCAGTCCTCCTTGCTACCCACATTGCCTTTTCTGGAAAATTTGCACAGTTCTGCTTCCTAGCCGAGCGAGATCTCACAAAATGTCACTGCCACTCTGGACTGATCAACCCAAGATCCCAATGAATTCTGCACAATTTTTCTTGACAATGCCCTAGAGCCCCACATCCCAGCCTAAAATTTGCTTTACACAGTTTAAGAGCCTTGTCCTCTCTCCTAACCACCTGCAACTGAAAACAAAATATGATGCATCATGGTAGACTAGGATATTTTTGGATTTGATGTTGTCTCATCATGAGTGATTGTAGATATAGGAACACGGATGAGACACGACATGACGATGAATGAGATGAACAAGGAGCGCATTCTAGGAGACTTGTTCATGAACGGATGAACACATGAAGCATGCCAAGTATCAACGAAGGGGAGACATGCACATGAAAAATCAAGTGAACACCAAGACCACAGAAGAATTCGCACACCTTTCCATGTGGAGGTGAAGGTATGATACACCAAGATCACACTCATCACTCAGTAGCACTACAACGCGACATGGACACCACCATCAACATGAACATACCAGCACTGTCATGTCGAGTCATGTCATGAGTTGTCAGCCACGTCACTACTATGGGCCATACTGTTGTAATCAATGTAATTTAACGTGGAAGTCCAAGAGACTCACATACGAAGTTGAAGAGTCATGTCAGTTGAAGAGTCATGTAAGTCAAACAATCATGAGGGAAGTCGAAGAGTCATAAGGGTCAAGTCCACCCTTGGCTATATATACCCCTCATTTGTACATGCAAAGGAATTTTTCAACTTGGCTCCTCTCACATATACTTGAGAGTCTATTGTATTTTCTTTGAGGAGCGAGTAATGGCTCTAACACCTTGCTATTAGGGTTAGTGATGTAATGGTGTACATATGTGTCTTGGAACTTTCGCTTAATTCAAAATTCTGTTAACAGGCCAACACATTTTCACACATGTATTGTATTCGTTTGTAAGACTATTCTTTGGACGATTGTAATGTATGTTACTTTAACTTGTATTAAGACAATTGAACTATTTTAGTTGTTCTAGTACGTGTGCTATTGGAAATGTGTTGTATCAATTGTTAACTTTGTCTTGCCCATGTGGATTATTCCACTGGGCACTCGACAGATTCATTCTCGTAAACTTGTTATAACGACTATCGCACTCATGTGGACTATTCTGCTGGGAGTTGTACGTGCTATTTGTTCACTTTGTGTTTGTGACTGCCACATCCATGTGGACTAATCCTTCGAAAGCTGCACATGTCCTGCTATGTGGTGTGTCTCTAAGAGAGTTGGGACTATTCCATTTTGACTTGAGACTCACTCTCACTCTCTCCCTCCGTAGTGAAAGAACTTTGACACAAGTGACACTAAGCACTCACTAGGCACACGAACCTCACTGTTTGAAGACAAAGTAAACCAGTCTCATTTTCTGAAAAGCAAGAGTTAAGGAAAATATTTAAGATAATGGCAACTGGACCATAATATCAGATGGGACTCTTACACCAAACAACGTGAGGTTTAGTTGGGACTTCATACCTGGGAGATCCCCTGAATGTTGGCGAGTCCAACACGTCACCATTTATGGTGCTAGAAGGAGGGCTGCCAGTTTTTTATGGCTGAATGTCCTCTCACCCCTACTCATCAATCATCTGGTCAATGTAGTAACTCACACTCCCTCTCACCTACATGCAACTTTGAAGTTGGTTACTCCTTACCTCCCAGACATGAACACAAAATTTTGTATCAGCACGTCCGCTTTGTTCGTCCCATCACCTGTCAATTTTCCAAAGTAGTCAGACTGATCCCAGGAATACAAGATCTTCCATATGCATCAAAGAAGCCAAATACCACTCCTACATGAGTTGATGTCTCATCAATGGAAGAAGAATTTCTTTCCAAGCTCAAAGGTCTAGAAGAATTTGTTGAGAATGGATAGGAACCTCTAGTCTTCCGATAGGGAGAACATGACACTCTCATGATCTTGGGCTCAAACTCTGATACAAGAGGTGGAGGGGAAGGTAGCGGAGGAGGTGGATGCAGAGACAAACCAACCGACTCAGATCCGAAACCATCAAATTCTAAAGAAGAGGAGGAGGAAGAAGAAGAAGACATGGCTGACCAAAACTTAGAATGGATGACTCAAGGACCATTAGCTCTCCTGGGTGCTTTGCATAAGATGCCAAAGTGTTCGAAGAGGATGTTGACAAAGTATGACCTTGACAGAACAATGAAGGAAAAAGACCACTTGGGCAGCTGCTACCTACAACTGTAGACACTTGAGGTATGGTATGACAACGTTGCATGCAGATTGTTTCTGTGTACCTTGGATGGCCAAGTAGTAGTATGGTATCACATCCTTCTTGTCAACTCCATACATAATTGGGGTATGTTCAAAAGAATGTTCTGGAAAAATTTTCTGATGACAAGAACCCTACCATGTTACTCAAAGATTTGGGCATTCTGAAGATGGAGTTGAAAGAGAAAGTGAAATATTTTAATAAGTAGTTTTTATGCATATTGAACAAGTTCACAGCAGACACGAAACCTCATGACTCCATCAATGTAGACTATTATACATCTGCATTTCCAACCAGTATTGTGTAGTTTGTGAAGTGAGCTTGGAAAGCAACATTACTTGAAAATTGTGAAGAGGCAATCACTGTGGAAAAGGACTTGCACGTGATTGGAGTCATCAAGGATGATGAACCAACAAAAGACTCCAAAGATGCAGGTAGGAAGCCCTAGGCTGCTGCAAGTAAGGGGAAAGACAAGGAAGCAAGTGAAATTGAAACCCTTACTTGTCTTATCAAGAACTTGACAACAAAGGTGTCAAAGCTAAAGCAACGAAGGATTGAGACATCTGCAAGCAACTGACCTCCTAGATAACAGAAGGGGAGAATTTCATTAGGCAGCAACTACTTCTCAGCTAGACCTATGTAGAGCTCCAACTCTGTGTTCTAGATGGAACTATGCACAAACTCCACATTTTCTCATTTCATCAAGACTGTCACCTGGAAGAAACTTGTTCAGAATGGAAACAAGTTGCGAACTCGGTATGCAACAATACGACAAATGCGAGAGACAATATGTAGTGTATACCGGAAGACGAAGATGATGAGAAAGGTGCTGCATCTAATGAGGCACCCAACGTTGGGAAGGTGATAAATGTGTATCAATGCTCAGTGCAAGCAGCATAGAAAATGAACACTGAGAAGTAGCTGCCAAAATAAAGTGGTCGATATAATCTCAGAAGTGAATGGGATCCCCCTACAATTAGGGAGATGAAATAAAATCTTGAACTGTTGAGGAAGGTTGATCCACTAGTCGTCCTAAAGAAGAAAGCAGAAAGCAAGCTTGGGAAGACAGTTGCAAACAAGAGTACGTCCATAAGTAGTAAACTTCAGAACACTCTACCGGATAGTACAAACACTAGTCTAACCCTGGACATCTCAGTGAGTTTACCCGCTCTTGATTACAGTATTGTGGAAGACATGAAGAAAACTCGTGCAACCATCTCTTTGTTCGAGTTAGCTAAGATCCAAGGTCAATAGGATATTCTGCTATGCATATTGGGGGAAACGTTTGTAGACAGTGCACCCTATACCAACAAGGGAGCAAGCACATCTCCTGGTTCACTCACAACTATGCTCAACATTCTTTGGATGGAAGAAGAAAACTTTGTTTGCCCTCCATTCTTGATTTCATTTGAAATTTAACTGAAATGTTCACAACTGTTGGGTTATTCTGGCACATCAGCCAACAACATGCCACTCTCTATTGCCAAGCAAATCAATGTGAAATTGAGAAAGACATTTACACGAATCATCCAACTAGATTGAATGCACATACCAACCATTGGTGAACTTCGAGATGTGATAATCTGATTGTCTTATGATTTTCGAGTTCACTAATGCATCAACATTTTCATTATGGACATACAAAAAGCGTATGACTTACTACTTAGTAGAGACTAGTCCAACAAGTTGAATGGGTACTTTGCTACAGATTGGTCACACTTATGACTTCCATACTAGGGCAAAAGAAATAAGATTCGAGTGTTATCCGAGAGATACATGAAACATAATGTGATTTCCATCAATGGTGAGAATGAACTGTTGGCTTTTGCGGAACTCATGTTTGGAAACCTCCTCTTGGAAACACAACTGTGGTGTTATCTCACACAACTAGCTCCAACCCCATCAAACATGTAGTTGGGTCTCCTTCCTTACCCAACTGATGGAAATGAAACATGTACAGTACATTGTAACACTAGTAGTAGTAGCAGTAGCAGTAGAAGCAGTAGTAATAGCACATCAAGTGGTCAGTGTACAAACGAGTTGTGGACCATGTATTTTGATGGATTAAAGACACAAGATGGCTTTGGAGCCGGGTGTGTCTTGATAGACCCAAAGCACATGAAACATTTGATCTCAAGCTGCTTGGAGTTCGAGAGAATGAACAACACTAATGAATACAAAGCATTCATATTGGGCTTGCACAAATCCATTAGCCTCAACGTTGTTGCACTCAAAGTGGTAGGTGATTCAGAAATCATAGTATGACAGGTACGTAACACCATACATTTTTTGTCACCTCATCTCAAAAGTTATTAGAAAGAGGTATGGAAATTAATCCCTAACTTCCAAGCTTTCAACATCATTGTTGTGTCAAGAATGCGTAATGCAGCTACCGATGCCTTAGCAAATGTAGTTGCTAGGATGTCATTGCTTAGGGATAGGTTTACTATTGAAATATTGTACAAGCATTTTATCCCTGATAACATAACTAATATATGCGTTTTTGAAGATGATCAACATACATTGTACTTCATGGCTAACACCGATGTCTTCAAGGATGCATCGATTGACGAAGATGAGCACGAGCAATATCTGCAAGCTGCAGCTGATGAGAAGAAAGGAAACCTCATCCCCAAGGGTGTGATATCTCTCGAAAATCTCTATGAATTGCAAAATTACTGCCAAGGATCAAGGAAAAACAAAACCCATAGTTCCACCATGATGTATGAACAGATCAACCTGGGAACAGAGAAAGATCTAAAGTTTGTTAGTCTCGGTACATGTTGTACACCGTAGGAGAAACAAGTTTTTGTCTGCCTGTTCAAACAATACAAGGATGTGTTCTCATGGACACATGATGATCTGAAAACATATGACACATAAATATTCCAACATGTGATGTTGATCAAAGAAGGGGTCAAGCCATTTCAGTTGAAGCTGAGAAAATTGCATTCGTCACTTGAACCCCTCATATAGAAAGAACTGACTAAGATGTTGGATGCTTGGATCACATATAAAGTTTGTCATTTTACATGGGCTTCTAATTTAGTTCCTATAAGTAAGAAATCTAGGGAGACCCGCTTATGCATTGATTTTCGAAACTCGAACCGCACCTCGAACAAGAACAACTATCCCGTGCCATCAATGGAACATATTTTACTGGAGCAGGAATGTTGTCTTTGCTAAATGATCTTTCAGGATACAACCAGGTTCTAGTAACAGAACCTAATAGATTGACACTGTTTCAAAAAAATCTTGGCCCACACATGTACCATCTGCAATCACTTGATGGGAAGATTGACAACCTTCTTGTCAACGACTAAGATCTAAAGAACTATTTTTAGTAAGTCGGGGCCACACCTCGCACCATGTGCATAATTTGTTTACTTCTTGTTGTCTTTTCATTTTTCTTTGCCATTTTTGCCTCATTTTGTTTTGTTTGCTTAATACCATGCTATTTTTGGGTTGTCAATAAGTGCTTCCCTCTATCGAGTTCTGGCTTTTGAATGAGTAAGTGGCTAAGATCCAAAGAGTCTTGTGACACTGCAACACTTGCCCAGTCCTATGTCCATATTCTTTGTGCTTGGTTGTAACCTTCAACTGATGATGTCTTGATGAGAAATATGAGTCGTTTGCAAGGGAATATTTGGCCCAACCATGAACCTATGTCCACACTAGGAAACCCCATGTCGATACTCAGTCCTCTACTCTGTGTGTTCAAGCTCATCCAACTAGCATAAATGTGGAAGGGGAAAATCTAAACAAAAAAATCTATAGGAGAGGTCTTATATGATTCTCTGAAGGAACAACCTCTTCTTCTATCAATAAATCGAGACCCCTCTTCCATCCCAAAAATAAATAAGTGCCTATGCACAATCCTCTTTTTAAAAACATAAAGGCGAAAGAAGAGAAGGGCTTTCTGCCCAGAAAGGTGAAGCATGCAATTCCACCAAGGTATTGACTAGGCTCATTGATAGTGGAGCAATGCATGTGTTCCTGCGTAACTATGTTGGGGTACTGTCTAGGCCTACTAGTAGTGGAGCAACACCAGAGATGAAAATTTATACTCTAAAAATTTCAAACTTGCATGCCAAACTACTCTTCTCGATTTTGAAACACTGTGATCAAGCTAAAACTTGTTGTTGTGTTTGACTGAGTTGGAAAAAGGTGAACCATGTCTATCCCTGGGGTAAGTGGGGAAGCCAAAGTAAACTACACAATGATTCAATACTCCCTGATGGACCATGGCCCTGTGTCGTCAATGGACCGAAACAGAGAAGATGGTAATCAACCAGTGTGTCACCAAGTGTTGTAGCGGCTGTAACACCCTCCAAAATCTTGGCTTGCATCCAATTTCAGAGCCTTCCTTGGTTTTTTTCCTTGATGTTTGTAAATGCTCGGGCTCATCCCATGAGCTTGTGTCGAGTCTTTGCACCCTCCTTGCTTGACCATTCACTAGTCATCTCTTATCATGTTGGTTGCAATGTTATGCTTGCAGTCATGTTCTGGGTATGTTCAAGGTCATCTTTGTGTGTACAAGTTGTATTCACTATGTAAGCATTTGTCACACTCACACACAAAGTTGTATGCGATTTAGTGCAAGTTTCATCGCGGTCATTTAATGATCTATCACAAGTGTCACACTTGTCGCTCACACCCTTTGGTTAGTCACAGTAAGCATATGTTGTCTTGTTGGTTCGAGGTGTCTTGTTGTCAAGTCATGCTGAGCATGCATTCACAAGTTCATGAATACATGAGTTCATTTGCTCACACACTTAGTCGTTTTGCTGAAGATCTATCGACAAAACCACCCTCCATCAGCCAAACCTCCACTAGGCTACATTGCACAGTCTCAGCCCTCAGTGACCATGTACTGCTGCCCAGAATTGCGTAGAGCTTGAGGCTACCTCCCATTTTGTTTGCACTGTGTAATCCTGGAATTGTCTTGGCTGACTGTCACCTAGAACAACGCAGAAGATTCCCAAGAATTCATCTCAATTTGCACTGCTCACAAGCCAATCCATCAAGCCTCCCATTGGTCAACCAAAGAATTTGACCAGGTAGTGAACCTGGGCTTCACTCCAAAAAATTGCACAAAAGCTATCAGCATGCCCACCGTCGCTAACTGAAGAAATTATGTAGACATGAGGAACAGGCACCCACTGCCTGTCACTACACTATCTCTGAAAATTGCGCATTTTTGTCAGTCAGTCCCCATGTCAATCGACCTGCTTCTCCTTCTAAAAATTTTGCAGTTTTCTTGGACTGTCAACCAACTGGCCGACACCCCACTCAGCCCAGAAACTGCGCAGACATGTCTTGCATGACTGCCTCCTAGTTCTACGCAGTTTTGGCCAGCAATCTCTCACAGCCCGCTCCTAGCATCCTGTAGAAATTTCACCTGTAGAACAAACCGATATATGCAATGTCCTAAAGCATAATATTTGTTCTACTTCTACAAAACATTAATCAGAAGCATAATTGAATTCATGAGCAACATCAAGTAGAAACATGCATAAATGATCAAGAGAAATAATCACACATAACATAAGATATATCCAGGGGAAGGCACTAGCATAAAACCCCAGCCATGTATTATTAATCAAGTGGAAATCCTCTTCACAATACAAAAAGAATCAGCTCTCAAGCTATCCTGCTCTCTCTGTAATCAGAAGATCCTGATGATCTTCAATCAGAAGATGAAAATCATGGACTACCAGGCCTCAATATATAGGCCACAAGTCCTCCAATCTCCTATAATAGATCCTTCTCCATGCAAGGAATACTTACTAGAAATATCCAAGCATTTGATAGTACATTGTCCCACATCTGATCTCAACTCGTTCTCTGATAGAACTAACATGCATTAGTTATCCATGAGTGAATCCTCAGTGATCTAAAATAATACTTGTCACATGCATTCAAGCATTAACAAACTATATTTTATTATTTTAACAACTTGTTAAAATAATCTAACTAGACTTGACTAGTTATAGCTAAGTCAATTGGTTCTCTCATTATAGAACTCATACTTATTCCCTCACTCAATGGAGGAAATTAAGGATAAATTCCTCAATCAGTGGGACAACTCATGTGCATATTGACAAAGACTTCAAATTCAAATTTCCTTAACTAATTAACTCAACTGAATTAATTAATTAATATTTCCAACTGCTGTTAAGACCAAAACTAATTTTACTTCCTATAGATAGACTAGGGACTGCTATAAATAGGAAGGGACCCAGAAATGCTATTTTTAGAACTTTCTATTTTTAGCAGTTTCACTTCTCACCCAATGTGGCCAATGACCTCACTGGCCAAACTGCTATTTTTAGACATGCTATTTTTAGCACATTCTAAATTTAACATTTCTTCTTGCACATTTTTCAACACTCCCTCTCAACAAGAAAGGCTTCCTCTCGAACCCGATCCTGTAACTCTGGAATGTTCTGCATGCAACACATCTACCTGGTCCACTTGCTCCAACAACACTTGGAACAAAAACACTCCCAACTGACCACTCTGTTGGGCTAGGAACATACTCTAATGCTGAAGCTCTACCTGCTGCTAACAAGTGCTCCCTCTCTGACATCTGTGCTACTGCAACATCTCCATGCATCTCGCACCATTGCACACCTCTTTGTGCCACCTAGCATTGTGCAAAACACTTGTGCCTCTCGCATTGCTGCAACTTGCTAGCTATGCGCTATCTTGGCATTTCCTGCACTATCGCTCTCTCTGCCGCTCCATCCGCATCTGTCTCTACCCAATAAGTCAGTTCCTGCTACTCCACATTGGGGCTCCTATTGTAAGGTCTCATCTAAGAGGTTGGGTACCTCAAGGATCCTGCCCCTCCTCCTTGGGATGATCACTCTATATTTCCCCACTTCCTACCTGGAGGTATGACTGCATGTGATCCCTCTGCCCACCTGGCTCAAAGTTTCCCCCTACAGGAGGTCACTGCATGAGTAGATGTCTCTACTCAATCTCCACTCAGCTTCCCCTATTGTGGCTACTCCACAACCTCTTGAAGCTGCTGCACAAATCCTGGCTCCTCCACAATTGTCTGAGACTTCTTCTGGCGCTGCATGTTGAGAGTTAATTTACTCTCCCTCTCAACCACCAAGTATCTAACCTTTGCCTTGCTCCTCAAGGATTTGC
>APFE030993722.1:295846-334979 GCA_000404065.3 Pinus taeda
GAACTGCTTGAAGCTGTTGGGATTAAATTGCTACAAACAAGCGTTGGACCAAGGTAGGGTCTGCTACACCTCTTAGTATTCATTTATGAATTGAAACATGTTTAGAGAAAAGTAGATTTGCTTGTGCTCTTTGTTGCTAGATATCATTCGATACTAGGGAGATCGATTTTGTTCGCAAGAACGATTTATCCCGCCAACAAATTGGCGGCTTTGTTGGGGACTGGTTTGGTTTGGTTTTTGATTTGTCTTTGCTTTGACTTGAGAAACTTGAGTTTTGGTTTCTGATTTTGCCTTGATGTGTGTGAGTTTGGGTACTTGTTAGATCCTTGTTGGAATTTTTATTTTTTGAAATTTTGGAAGAGGACCGCACCTTCTGCGTTAGTTACAGTGCGGACCTGTTCGCACTGTTATAGTGTAACACAGAGTGGCAATGCACCTGGTTCTACTGGGGGCCTGCAGACCCTGTCAAAAGTTTGAAAAAACTAAAATCCATCCGCCTAGTTAGGTTTAGTTTTTGTCCATAGCTGTTAGTATATGCCTAGACCTACACTTGTCTTGACAAAAGTTCCTTCTGAGTTAGTTTTCATTGGCATTCTCGTTTGAAGTGATTTTCTAGAAGTTTTTCCTATTGGATTGATTTTTGCTTGGTCTTCGTAGTAGCTCAGAGATCTGAAGCCTTAGAGCCTTAGATCACCCTGGTCTCTCTGGTCTTCTTGTTGAGTTTGACTAGATTATGAAATCTATCCGTGAAGAGAGCTAGATCCCATTTGTCTATTTTGCAAAACTTTGATTAAACTTTATTGAAAGTTTCAAATTTCATTTTTTATTAAAACATAATTGGGTGTTTGTGATTAGTTTGTTGATCTGAACAAATTGATCCTTAGTTAGCTGAAAGACTAAGTTCAACATCCTCAAAAACATTTCAAGTTTCTTTTCAATCCATTTTTCATTTAGATCTCAAGATTAGATTATAGTTTTGAGTTTTTCATAGAACTTATAGAAGCTTGTTGAAAAATTTGTTTTCAATAGTTTTTTAGAGTTTTTCTAGAAATATTAAAAGCTCTCTTAAAAGAATTGTTTATTCTTATAGTTGTTGATTGTTGAAAAGCAAAGGGATTTTTCGTGAGTGTGATTAGTAGTCTCGTTTTAAAGTTCTTTGAAAAAGACAAAAAGTTTTATTTTCAAGTTGTATGTTAAGAGAAAGATTTGATTTTCAAAGCATTGCATTTTCAACTCTTCCTTAGCTAGAAATTCATTGAAAAGGAAAAGGAATTGTTATCATCTTAGGTGAATTTTTTAGTGTTTTGGAGTCGAGTCTTCATACCATAAAGTTTCATCTCCGCACCCATTGACTTAAGAAACAAACAATAAAATTAACGCTTAATTAAAATCCATCTAGCAATCTTTTTATTTTCTAGGGCTCTTTTCACCAACATAGCTTAGGCTAGTATCGTGGTGTAGGGAGTAATTAACTCTCCAAGATAGTTTAAACAAACAAGTAGTCGATCTTGCAGTAGGGAGAAATTCCAATTGTTACATCTATGCTCTGGGAAAGCTCCTCTTAAAGGAGAAGCACGAGATCATATCCAAACCAATGTGGGAATCAATCCTTCCTCATTTGGAACGATAAGAGATATTCACATATTAAAAATGGTAAACCTCGGATTGACCATTGTCGAGGAGCCTGGGGTCACTTGTTGGTAAAACTTGGATCATGTCAAGGAGCCTTCAAGGGGATTGAGCTTGTTACTTTACCCTTGTGTGTGTATCGGATCATAGACTGTTCCCCCATGTATATTTGTTTCTGTTGGTGACCTTAGTGACCATAATCTTTAGGATTCTTTCCTAGGTGACGGTGGAGGGAAGATCCCACTGTACCTGGAGCAGACGTCGACTAGACTCACTTGGACTCTCTGGGGGATTATCTTCACTCGAGACGGTTATAGTGGAGAAACTTGTGCCAGTCTGTTTCATTAAGCAAGTTGTCGGGGTAACTTTTCCAACCGCCATTTCTGTATTGAATTCTGCGACGTTGGATTTCATCACCAACTAGTGTTTTCGATTCGGAAAGATATTGTTTGTGTGTGGTTTGATCTCCTATATTTATTAGGCATGTGCTTCAAATTGTTTAGTTCTTTAGAGAATTTAGGTGGTTTTCTTGAGATTTTCTTTGTTTTCGTGTGAAGTAATTAAATAATTAATCATGGCTGAATTACCGAGACAATCCTGTCGACTGCGGGGGCAGCCTCCCGCATTTACACCAAGTCAACTTGAAGGGCTGCGAGCTCTTGTCACACCCAGTGAAAGTAGGGTTGGGTCACCGGAGGCTAGAGAGTCTTCGTTAATGATACATGCTGATCATTTAGTTCAAGCAATAGAACATATTTATGAACCAATTTCATTTTTCGAGGTTACTGGTAGTATCACTCCTACTAGTTCACTAGCTGAAGAACCTGAAATCTCTGAACCTGAAACTGAACCTACTGCTACTCCATCTTCAAGATTTTCTTCTCCTATTTCTAGTGGTCCTAGTTCACCCAGGGTAGAAAATATCATTACCGAGAATCTTCCTTTTGGACTCATTTCCATTGAAGAAATTATAAGTTCGAGTCTGAACGAAGGTACAAGCATCCCTGAAAATCAACCAACTATCGAACTGAGGGAGCGTGAATCCATTTTCTATAGTCCCATTAGAGGCGACACTTTGTATATTTCGTTGACCAATTTCTTAGAAAATCCAGGTCTTGCGTCTTCACCATCTCAATTTCCTTTCCATCCAAAACCCAGAGGTTAGTATCCTCCTTTGAATATGTTGAGACAGTCATCCTTGTTTTCTCAAACACCAAAAACTTTTTTACATGGCGGTCCTTCTGTTCCTCCTGGGTATCATTCTTTATCTGGTACGTTTTCAGGAGCATCTCCTCAACCGATCGAATATGTAGTATCTCCTGGTAATAATGGAACTAAACCGTTAAGTGTCGAAGAGATTCTTATGATGTCTGGTACTACTCCTACTCCGCAACCTCAAGGTAGTTCAATACCGTTTGGGGGGCAGCGCAAGGTACTCAAATATCGCCTGGGGGGCAACCTCAAGGTAGTCCATTACCACCTAGGGGGCAACCTTAAGGACAGTATATCCCTATGGGATAGTATTTTCCTCAAGGTCAACCCCAGTACTAATATGTACCTCAAGGTCAACCCCAGTATCAATATGTGCCTCAAGGTCAGTACCAGCCTCAAGGTCAGTACCAATCGCAAGGTCAGTACCAACCTCAAGGTCAGTACCAACCTCAAGTTCAATACCAACCTCAAGGTTTTCAACCACCTTCAGGTCAATCATTTGTTCAAGGATCGGGAAATGTACCGTGTGATTATCAACCTTACACTCGACCTGGTTTTGGTACTCAATATGCTCAACCTGTTATGGGTCCATACCCCTGGAATGAACGTGGTGTGGGATCAACAGACTCCCTAACCCAGTGTATAGTTGTCATCTCAATCTGGACAATCTTTTATTTCTGGTTCACCCCAGCAACCTGTCCAGCCTACTACCCAAACTTCTACACCTGGGGTATCTCATCAGTCTGGGCCTATTTCACCTAGAACTCCGTCCTAAATGTCTGCTACAACTAATGCGGCCTCTGTTCAATCCACTCCACCTATTTCTGGAGTATCAACAGCTCCAATTTCTACTGCTCCTGTATCAACTCCTTAGGCCTCTTTACCTTAGTCCAGACCTACAATCCAGACTCCGGTTTCGATGCCTGTAGGACAACCTAGGCCTAGTACGGTTGTCACAAGTCAACCCCAATTTACTTATCAACCGTACTAGGGGAAGTACCAATTCAGCCCTGCTGTGTAGAACCTGGCATATCAGTATCAACCGTAACCTGGGTATACTTATCAACAACCTCAACAACCCCAGTATGGTTCGGTTAATCCTGGTTTTCCAGGAGGATATAATATCCCAAATGAAAATCAGATACCCAGTTATCTTGGATATCCTCCTCTTGGGGCTAGTCTTATGACCCCAAGTTTTCGGGATCCGAACCGTTAGTTACCGTTTATAGCAACTTTGGATTTGCTTGACTTGTTGCACCTTACTAACTATCCCATTAATTATCTTCCATTTTGGCTGCCAATGCCGAACAAGTTGCCCAGTGATATACCAAAGTTTGAGGGGAAGTTAGGAGAAGATCTGTCTAATCATGTGATGACTTACCATCTTTGGTGTGCATCGAATTCCATTATAGATGATTCAATTCATCTTTGTCTTTTTCAACACACTTTGATTGGCCTTGCAGCCAAGTGGTACATTGAGTTTCCACGAGGCTCTTTTTACAATTTTAGTCAGTTAGCCACTTCCTTCTTTACTCATTTTCAGTTGCCAGTCTGATATGACAATGGAACAAAATTATTGAAATCATTAAAATAGTCGATGTACACATATATTTTAGACAATATTCATGAATGGCGACGTCGACGTCGTTTAGTGAAAGTTTTTAACTCGGACCAAATTTTGGCAGAATGGTTTGTAAAATAGTTTTTACCTAAAATAACTGAAGATGTAGCCAAGGCAAGAGTAGTTACCGAAGAGCAAGTAATTGCTCAAGCTCAGTACCTTGACTTAGTTTATACGGAGTCAGGTACGTTACACGAGAAAATCCCTGACCTTCAGAAACAAAATCAAATAGCTGCACCTCCCTTAGGGTCTCATGCCACTGACAGTATGATTGGCACTGTTAATACCAAGAGTAAGAAGAAATCCTCCAAGAATTCTTCTCCTATTATAACTTTACTAGATTCCCCGAAGGGAGAGTCTTCAACTAAAATTTCTGCCGATTTTCATGTCGTAGAATCTTCTATGGCCAAATCAAAATCTAACGGTAAGAAGAAAGGCAAGAAGAAGAATAAGAAAAACTCGAAGGAGAAATCTGATAAACCTGAATCTACTGACGAGAAACGTAAACCTCGCTATCCTTGTCTCATCTATGATGAGGATCATTTTACAAAAGAATGTCCACGTTGTGTTGAGTTTGCAAAAATCGTCAAAGGTTCGCAAACACCTGCTGTTTTGAAGGACCCTTTTCCAAGTCAAGACAGTAAAATGATAGGTTCTTCCTCTAGTGCATCGGAAGAGCCCATAATGATGATGTCACATGTAAGGATTGCGACACGATTGCTAGATTATGGAAGTAAGAGTCCTCTTGGTGGTAAGGAAGCATAATATTATAATTCCAATCCATCAACCTCAGCTCTGTCTGGTTCCGATCTACTACAGACCGAGAAACCAAATCCTGACTTAGTAATCAAACCGCCCGCTAAGGGTATACTTCGAAAGTCAGCTTTCAATCCACATGCGAGAGCTTCTCAGAACCATAACATTGTTGAAGATTTAGCTGTTTCACCTTCAGCAATGTCGGCTTTGGAAGTGCTACAATCTTGTCCAGCACAGCGTAAAATGCTATTATCGGCTATAGGAGCTATTGATCTTCAGGACTCAAACCTCATAGTCTTCGATTTAGAAAATAGTACACCTCGTTTACCTCATCAAATGGCTTTCCAGATTCCAGTGTTAGTAAAAAACAGACCTTGTTTTAGGACTGTGATTGATGACGGAGCTTCAACATGTATTATGTTGATACAGTGTTGGAAAACCCTTGGTTCTCCTACACTTAATCAATCCTCGATGATTCTGAAGGCCTTTGATGGCCGAGGGTTTCATCCTTATGGCATTTTGTAGGACTTACCTATAGGGGTAGAAGGAAAAACTGTTAATCTAGATGTGGAGGTGGCTGATGCCCTTCTGAATTACAACCTTCTTTTGGGTCGTAGCTGGTCTTACGCCATGACTGCTATTGTTTCATCGGTCTTTTGGCTTATTAATTTTCCACACAATGGAAAGATTGTTACAAGAGATCAGTTAACCTACT
Source organism: Pinus taeda (assembly GCA_000404065.3). NCBI lineage: Eukaryota > Viridiplantae > Streptophyta > Pinopsida > Pinales > Pinaceae > Pinus > Pinus taeda. The sequence goes on from APFE030993722.1 coordinate 301,780, forward strand.
TTTTGTTGGAAATAATACTGAGAGGGGGGGTGAATCAGTATTATCAAATTCTTTTCAATATACCTTCCAAATTTATACTTTAATTTATTCTTCAGATATTGATCATTAATTTGTATGTCAGTACCATATAATAATGAGCAAGAACAAGAAAGACAGATAATCACACCAAGGAACACCAGATATAAGTTGGAAACCCAATGTGGGTGAAAACCACTTGCTGCAATATGTCTCTATCTTCTTTCAATTAGAAACTTCTTTTACAATGATTTTGTATTGGTGTAGTCCTTTACCAATACGCAGGCTACAACCTGCAGAGAGCTACAACCCTCTCTCGTTTTCCAGTCTCCCCTGGAAGGGAGCTACAACCCCCTTTTCTCTTTTTACTTCTTTAAGGACCACGTTTCATGAATTTTCAAACTGATCTTTCTTGTGCTCTGCGTACTTCTTTCCAGACCTACACCTATACTTTCTGTATGACAACGTACCTCCGCACTGTGTCTTCTTCTGTGCTATGTACCTCGCACTGCGCCTTCGGCTTCTCTGCGTACCCCACGCACTGCACCTTCTTCTTCGATGCGTACCCCGCATTGTGCCTTCTTCTGCGCTGCATACCCCGCGCTGCGCTTTCTCCTGCGCTGCGTACCCCCGCACTTACGCCTTGGATCGCCTGTGAACTTCTGATTAGGGCCAAATTAATAGTCCTCCAATGTGCCACAATCAGTCAGATCCACAGATCCGTTCATGTGCCTAAGAGATCACGACCTATCAATAGATTCGCCTTAAGTTTTCTCCTTGATTTAGATCTAGCTTTTAAAAACCAATCACCCAAAATTTCAGATCTTAAGATATTCAAATTTCACAAGTGTATAGCCAAGAGATCCCCTTTCCTTTTTATAGGCAAGCCTTTCACAATACCACGGTCCAAAACCATAATAACACAATACCATGAACCCAATACCTTGGATCAATATTTTTAGATGCAAAACCACGGACCAAAACCATAGGATCAAATATGTCGGGCTAAATACCATGGACCATTCATAAATTTTCCCACGTGCACGCGCTTTTCTACATTGGAGAGAGTGAAACTGGGGTCCGCACCTTCTGAACGGAGCACTTGCATGTATGTTTGCACTTCTTGGTTGGCGTACCTGTGGGTCCGTAGCTTTTCAAAGGATCACCTGCAGGTATCTCTTTTTCCATGATTTTGAGTGCTTGAATTGAGACCTGCCACAAGACTGAGTTGCCATCAAGTAAAACACCTGTACCATAGAGCCAAACCAGAATCATAATGCCAACAATCTCCCCCTTTGGACTTGATGGCAACCTCAAGATCCTCAATGTCATTCTCCCCCTTTGACATCAAGGGCAAAGGGTTATGCTCTCCTTGAGAACATGCTTAGGCCTTTGCTTTGCTGATCATGCTCCCCCTGATAAACCAGATCTGCAAAAGGAAAGAAATATCTGCACGAAGAACCACAGTCCACCAAACACCATAAATGACTGATAGAGACATATTGCAGCAATATTCAGATCAACATGAAGATCTTCTACCATAATGCCGACAATGCATTATATGCTCCCCCTGAACCTGTGCCATTCGATCTTCGACCAATCCGCAACCCAACAAATGTACGCGTATACCCCATATGAAACTTGCGTACAACCAACACTCTCTAAAACATATGAGATTCAACAACAAGATGATGCATCAACAACCCCCATCTTTTGCCTGAGGTATTCAAAGGTATCCCTAGGCAATGTTTTGGTGAGTATATCAGCAACTTGTTCCTTAGAAGGAACATACTCCAGCTTGACCTTTTGTTCAAGCACTTGTTCCCTGAGAAAGTGATACTTTGATCGGTATGTGCTTGGTCTTTGAATGCATGACTGGATTCTTTGAAATGCTGATTGCACTTGTATTATCACATAAGATGGAGATAGGTGGTGTACAAGTGATTTGAAAATCCTGCAAGGTCTGCATCATCCAAAGGAGTTGAGTGCAGCAAGATGCAGCAACCACATATTCCGCTTCAGCTGCAGATAAAGCAATCGAACTCTGTTTCTTGCTGAACCAAGATACTAATCTGGAACCCATAAAAAATGCACCACCACTTGTGCTCTTCTTGTCATCCACGCTTTCGGACCAATCTGCATCAGTATAAGCATGAAGTGTGAGATCTGTATCTCTAGGATACCATAAGCCATAGTTTTGAGTTCCTTGAAGGTACTTGAAGATTCTCTTTACTGCCTGAAGATGAGTTTCCTTTGGATTTTCCTAAAATCTTCCAACTATTCCCACTGCATGCATGATTCTGGTCGGGTACCTGTCAAATAAGTAGACTTCAATCATAGATCTATAGGTGGCGTATGTACTACTGCAGATTCGATCATTTGCACTAAGACTGCATCCTTACCATGTGGGTACATACTGGTTTTGCATCTTCCATGCCATACTTCTTCAGAATCTGCTTGAGGTACTTGGTTTGAGACAAGAAGATACCACCTTCATTTTTTTGGATTTGCAATCCAAGAAAATATGTCAGTTCTCCAAGCAAGGACATTTCAAATTCTTTCTGCATCACCACGACAAAGCTTTGACTCATAGCTTCTTCATTTTTGCCAAAGATAATATCATCTACATACACAACAAGTATTAGCAATTTGTCATTTTCAATTTTTATATAAAGATTGCTATCTACTAAACCTTTTGAAAAACCATGTTGATGAAGGTATTTGTCCAAACGGTAGTACCAAGCCCTTGGAGCCTGTTTAAGACCATAGAGAGCCTTTTTCAGTCTGCATATGAGATTTGGATCATTCCCAAGGATGAAACCATCTGGTTACTCAATGTACACTTCCTCTTCTAAGTCCCCATTCAGAAAGGCTGATTTCACGTCCATTTGAAAAACTTTGAACTTATGAAAGCTTGAGAGAGCAAGGAACATTCGGATGGCCTCAAGTCTTGCAACAAGAGCAAAGGTTTCTTCAAACTCTATTCCTTATTGTTGAGCATACCCTTTACAAACAAGTCTGACTTTGTTTCTAATTACTTCCCCATTTTCATTTAACTTATTTTTGAAGATCCATTTTGTCCCTATGACATTCTTATCTTTTGGTCTAGGGACCAACTCCCAAGTGTTGTTCTTTTCGATATGCTCAAGTTCTTCATCCATTGCCTTGACCCAGCATTCATCTTTGCATGCCTCTTTTACATTTTGTGGTTCAGTGGAGGAGAGCAATGCCAAATAGCTTGAGGCTTCTGCAATTTTTCTTCTTGTTTGTAAACTTGCCTCCTTTTGCCCCAAAATTTGTGATTCTGGATGATTCTTTTGAACATACCTGGAAGGAGTCTTCTCTTCTATCCTTATTTTTTCCTCTGGCTCCTCATGGGTTTCTTCTTCATGGGTCTCTTCTTCATCATCAGTCTAATTTTGAGGGTAGTCTTCATCCTCTTTGATATTTTCGTAATTTACTTGCCTAGGAATGTATCCTTTTTCATCAACCACTGCATCAATGCTATCAATAATTCTTCCAAGTCTTTTATTATAACACTTATATTCTTTGTTGTGGGGAGAATAACCAAGGAGAATGCCTTCATCTGCTCTAGGTTCAAGTTTTCCAAGCTGTTCATCAGTATTCTTAATATAGCATTTGCTTCCAAAAATTTTGAAATGCTTTACCGAAGGAGTCTCACCATACTAGAGCTCATGAGGAGTTTGAGTGCTGTTAACTCGGACATTTGTTTTGTTGAGAATAACAACCGTAGAAAATGCAGCTTCAGCCCAGAAGGTTGCGGGAGTTCCAAACTCATCAAGCATAGCATGAGCCATTTGTTGGACTGTTCTGTTCATCCTTTCCACCACTCCATTTTGATGAGTCCTAGCTGTAGATGATTCCCTTCTTATTCCATGTTCTTCACAAAAATAAAAAAATTCATTGAGGTAAACTCCCCACCTCTGTTGGACCTGAGGTACTTAATTTTGTATCCTAATTCATTTTCAACCAAGGCTTTGAAGGTTTTGAATTTTTCGAATGCTTTGTCCTTGTGCTTCAAAATTCCTAACCAAACCATCCTGGAGAAGTCATCAATGAATAATATAAAGTATTCTTCTCCTCGAGGCGACCTTGTCCTAAATGGACCACATACATATGTATGAACTAGCTCAAGAGGCCTGTTGGCTGATCCTTCCTTCTCAGGGAAGTTATTTCTGGTTTGCTTATCAAACTGACATGATTTGCATATGGTGTTGTCTAGAATTTTGATGTCTGGAAGACCACAAACTGCCTGGTATTTGCATTCTTTCATTATTTGTGAAAAGCTTAGATGTCCCAACCTCTGGTGCCATAACCAGTGTTCATCATCCTTGCTCAAATAGCATTGTTGTGGTCCTTCTTCGAATATGTATACATTATTTGGAGTTCTTCTTCCTTTGATCACTGTTCTTCCTGTATCAAGATCATGAACACTACACCTATCTGATCGAAATACTACCTCGGTTCCATTATCGCACATCTGACTGACACTTAATAGATTATGCTTCAAGCCATCAACATACAAAACATTTCCAGCTTTGACCTTTTCTTTCAACTAAGCAGTGCCTTTTCCTTTAGCTGCAGCGGTTCATTTCCAAAAGAAAAATTCTTTCCCTGTCTAAAGCAGTATATGATTCAAGTTTTTCTTTATCACCTGTCATATGCTTCGAACATCCACTGTCGATGTACCATAGATTTTCCTGTCCTTCTGCACAAAAAGCTATCCCACATCTTTCTGGTTGTGGTTCCTTTATTCTCCATGTTCTGGTGCTTGAGGTTTGTTCCTTTGTCCACCGAAACTTGCTCCTGCATTCAGAAGCTTCATGAACGAAGTTATTACAAATAGAACATTCAATTTCATTTTTAAGCACAGAAAAGTTGTTATAGGTCCTTTTCGTAATTCAAGGCATACTTCTTTGTTTTTGAGCTTCTCTAGTCATGATTGTCTTATAGGCAACACATTGAGATGCTTTGTGACCAAAGTTATGGCAAGAGAAACATTGGCCATTGAAGAAATTCCTGCGACTATTATCCATCCGATTGTAGTTTCTATTGACATCCATTCTTGAAGAAAATTGGGAATATTTTACCTGAGGTTCGTTGTAGCTTCTGTTTATCCTTAAGGTAGCTTGCCCCCGATTTTCTTGATAGTCTTTGTTTTACCTGATGATTTCTATTAGGCTTTTGCTCACTCCTTCTTGCTACATCAAGATAAGTTTTGGCGGTGGAAGCTTGAGATGTTTCACCATTATATCCCAGACCTATCTTGATTAGAGGGGAACTCTGCACATTGATAATCTCATCCAGAGTTTCATATCCTTTAACAAAATTAAGATTAAGGGCCTTTGTTTTCTCAATTTCTTTTCTAAGGCCAACAATTTCACATTCTAACTTCTCAAGAAATTTTTCTTTTTCATCAAGTTGAAATTGCAGAGTATCAATGATCACATTCTTTTCTTCTAAACATGTTTTGAGTCTAGAAATATCTTCATAAAAACCATCCACATCTATAGCATCCATGTAATCATCATCTTCAAAGGCCATTAAAAGTTTATAGTGATTACCTCGTTCATCTTCATCGCTATTTGATAGTCCATCACTATCTTCATGAGCGTAATAGCTTTTCTTATTTGCATTCTGTTTCTTATTCCATCTAACAGGTTCCTTTCCCTTGTCAATCTTATCCTTATGAGGACATTTGGCAGCATAGTGACCTACTCTTCCACAGAAAAACATTTGAATGGTAACTTACCTCTGAATCTTCCAGTACCCCATTGAAGATTTCTGACAAACTTTGATTCTTCTTCTTCTTCTGACTCGTGTCTTGACTCATAGTACTCTCCTTTGCCTGAAGCCTTGAAGGCAGCTACTCTCCTGTTTGATGGACCTCCTTTCCTCATTTCATAAGCAGTTAGAATTCTGTGCAGCTATGACATTTTAAGGTTTTGTAGATTCTCCTTTTCTTCTATAGCAAAAACTTTAGATTCAAATCTAGAGGACGAAGATCTTAGAACTTTTTCAACCACAACAGCCTCTTTTATTTCTTCACCCAAATTTTTCATACAATTAACAATCTCATCTACACGAAGAAAATAATTAGCCACACTTTCATCATTATACATCTTGAGTTTTCACTAAAATCCTGAGGGTTTGAAGTTTTTCTTGTTTTACCTGATCATCTCCTTCATAGCTCAGAACAATCTTGTCCCATATCTCTTTTGCGGATTTAAACTGCATTACCTTGACAAATTCTGATTGAGATAGGCATCCGAATAGAGTATTGACCACCTTTGCATTTGTTTCATATTTCTTCTTCTTAGCCGGATATGTAGGAGTTGTTGATGGAAAAGTATACCCTGAATCTATGATATCCCAGACTTCTGTACCAAGAGATTGATGATAAGCAGTAACCCTTACCTTCCAATAAACGAAGTTTGTCCCATCAAAAATCGGTGGCCTAATTGATGCTTCCCTCTCATAATTGCTCAAGATGAAAGATCTTTCTTCAAGCGATCAAGCTTCTTCTAAAGAACCTACTCTGATACCAATTGTTGGAAATAATACTGAGAGGGGGGGAAAATCAATATTATCTAATTATTTTCTATATACCTTCCAGATTTATACTTTAATTTATTCTTCAGATATTGATCATTAGTTTGTATGTCAGTACCATATAATAATGAGCAAGAATAAGAAAGACAGATAATCACACCAAGGAACACCAGATATAAGGTGGAAACCCAATGTGGGTGAAAACCACCTGCTGCAATATGTCTCTATCTTCTTTCAATTAGAAACTTCTTTTACAATGATTTTGTACTGGTGTAGTACTTTACCAGTACGCAGGCTGCAGCCTGCAGAGAGCTACAACCCTCTCTCATTTTCCAATCTCTCCTGGAAGGGGGCTACAACCCCCTTTGCTCTTTTTACTTCTTTAAGGACCACGTTTCATGAATTTTCAAAATGGATCCATGGACATCAAATAATCAACAAGTACATATGAATCAACCAAAATCCTTATACAATCAACCAATGAATCACCCAATTTTTCAGAATGTTGTAAACAGAAAGGCAATACCAGTAAAATAAACCCAGAACTTTGCAGCAAATAGATAAAAGGCAGCCAACAAATACTTCAAAGAAAAGTCCGCAACTTGACCAATATAAACCTGCGGATATCCATAGCTCTTCTGTGTCTAAACTGCGCAGATCCGCACCTGATCTTTCGTGTGCTCTGTGTACTTCTCCCCAGATCTGCACCTACACTGTCTGCCTAATAGCGTACCTCCGGACTGTGCCTTCTTCTGCGCTGCGTACCTCGCACTTCGCCTTCTACTTTCCTGCGTACCCCCGCACTGTTCCTTCTCCTGCGCTGTGTACCTTGCACTGCAGCTTCAGCTGCGCTGCGTACCCCCACACTTCGCTTTCTCCTGAGCTGCGTACCCCCGCACTCACGCCATGGATCGCCTGCAAACTTCTGTTTAGGGCCAAATTAACAGTCCTCCAATGTGCCTCAGTCAGTCAGATCCACTGATCTGTTCATGCGCCCAAGAGATCACGACTTATCAATAGATTTGCCTTAGTTTTCTCCTTGATTTAGATTTACCTTTTAAAACCAAGCACCCAAAATTTCAGATCTTAAGATATTCAAATTTCACAAGTGTGAAGCCAAGAGATCTCCTTTCCTTTTTATAGGCAAGCCTTTCACAATACCACGGTCCAAAACCATAATAACACAATACCATGAACCCAATACCTTGGATCAATATTTTTGGATGCAAAACCACGGACCAAAACCATAGGATCAAATATGTCAGGCTAAATACCATGGACCATTCATAAATATTCCCACGTGCATGCGCTTTTCTGCATTGGAGTGAGTGAAACTGGGGTCCACACCTTCTGAACGGAGCACCTGCATGTATGTCTGCACTTCTTGGTCGGCGTACCTACGGGTCCACAACTCCTCATAGGATCACTTGCGGGTATCTCCTTTTCCATGATTTTGAGTGCCTGAACTGTGATCTGCCACAAGAGTGAGTTGCCATCAAGTACAACACCTGTAACATAGAGCCAAACCAGAATCATAATGCCAACAGTATTCTCAATTCAATCACTTAAATCTGCAACTATTGAACAGTGGTGGTCTAAAGCCTTGTAGGCTGAGGTTGTTCATGCATGTCTATAGTGCAAACATAGTTGAAGTGGTTATCTAGCTTGAACTAAACCATCATCCCTTCCAATAATTCTCGTAACAACACTCAACATTATATGTTACCAGGCATCTCTGATATACAACCTAGGAGAGTTTCCCGGAGTTGTAACATAATTGGCGCCATCACTGGGAAGAGGAAATTGAAGCTCAGCTTCCCTGGGAGAACAACATAGGTCCAAATTTGATGATAGACAAAGTCTGGACACATTTTTGGTTGTAATCATCTATTTGGCGACTCTTCTGGAGGTCGAACCTCTTGGAGACTCCATATCATAGTTCTGGCTCAGTTTGTGAGGCATACTCGGAGAAATCCTCAAAATTCACTAGCTAACCTAGTACCTGACCCTAAAAAGATCATCAAAGGAAGAAAGATACCATAGAAAGGAGCATCAGGATCAGGTAAACTTAAACAATCCTCTATACCTCTGCAAGAAAAGCTAGTAATAGAACAAATACATGTTGAGAGTATAGCCTCTAACACTAGCAGTGAAGAAAAACTTTCAAAGATTCATAAAGCTCCTTATTCTTTAGGTTCTCCTCTCGCTTTAAGCCCAAAGAAAACCTCACCTCCTATCCCTCATATTCCTTTAGTCCTGTCAGTCACCCGTCGGCTTTCTATCATCCAAACTGCCAATGCTTTTCAATCCACCACAGCCATGGCAAGTCCACAAGCACTCATCAAAATGGAAAGAATCAAAGCTGCTAGGTATGGATCTCTAGTACTACTCACTCCTTTGAATGCAATTCCTATTGGAGAATATCATAAATACATGCATAAGTTCACCGGGACTGAAGGAATTACAGCTGAAGAAAATCTTGAGTCCTTTTATAGCTATGCAAATAATCTAGACATTAGTGAAGATGATGCGTGGATGAGAGTTTTTGTCCAAAGCCTTGATGGAGAGGTAAGAAACTGGTTTATAGAATTGACCCCTAGATCTATTATAGATATTGAGGCCTTAGATGATGTGTTCCTAAAGAATTGGGGTGATAAGAAAGATCTGCACTACTATCATATTGAGTTTGGGAACCTCAAAAGGGAAAATGGGGAGTCACTTTCTGATTTCAATAAAAGGTTTAACTGCATGTATAGCAAGATACCAGCTAAAGTGAAACCCACCCCTACCTCTGCTAAGCTTACCTATGCCAATGCCTTCGATTCTGATTTTTGTCTACTATTGAGGGAGAGAAGATGTGCTTCTTTGGTTGAAATGCAGGATGCAACCTTGGAAGTAGAGTCCAACATCATGGCTGCAGAGAAGCTTAAGGGACATGTTGACTGAAGGAGACAGAGGGGTGAATCTTCTTCACTTCAGACCCCAAGATAGATAATATGACCAAGATGATAGAGTCACTAGCCTCTGAAATCTCCAAATTAAAATTTGAGCAGCACCTAGGGAAAGGAAGAATTCCTAATACTTTTGCTCCTAGAAACCCGAATCCATATAGAAGAGAAAATGAGCAATTGTAAATCATGCAAACGAGAAAAGATGCTAATGAAGACCAAAGAGTGAAGCCCCCTTTCCAGATTGTAGTCATGGAAGAAGAGCAGTTTGAAGAAGATGATGAGATCCATTGCATGGAAGACAAAGGCAGTGATCCCTTTTTGACCTTGGCTGCCTATGAAGAGTCATTACTCAAGGACCAGACCAGCCAAGAGTGGGACGGCAAGGCTGTTCTACAAACTAAAGATCAGCGAAGATATAATCTGAGGTCAAAGATGAACAGTGCCAAGGAGACCCCTGTCCAAAAGACTGTTGTTCCTACAGAGCAACAAGTTAAAAAGAAAAAATGACTAGCAGCTGATCCCATCATTCTCAAAACTCCAGCTCAATAGGTGAGAGGCCCTGACAAGTTCCCTTCTCCGTTCAATTTTGAATCAGAAATCCAGAAGCTGAAAATATCTATACCTCTGATGGAATTGGTAAAGAATGAAGCCTTTAAGAGACCCATCCTTGAAGCCCTTGAGCTAAAGGCCAAACAAGCATCAAATGACTATGTGAATTTACAAGATGATGAACCTGTAGTTGTGCTTAGCCCAATGACTGAACCTTCCGATGACAATTCCCCATCATTCTATGTCTCCTTGAATATTCATGACAAAACCCTTCACATCTGTCTACTGGACACAGGTGCCATCCATAATCTAATTCCAAAGGCTGTCATGGATGAGTTAGGCCTTGACATCACCAGGCCTTATGATGACTTGTTTTCTTTTGATTCCAGAAAGGTGAAATGTCTAGAGTTAATCAAAGACTTAGCCATCACCTTGTCTCAGCTGCTCATGAAGAGCATGATGATGGATATTGTGGTAGCTGATATGCCCCCAAAGTTTTGCATGCTTCTTTCCATGGGGTGGATAAAAAGATTGGGTGCAATGTTACAGAATGATTTGTCTTATGCCACCGTTCCAGTTTTTGGAGGAGAAAGTAGGAGATTATACAAGGAAGCTCAGTTAGCTTATATTGTCAGTGATGAGAAGCATCCCACCAATCATTCCATCTATGTTGTTGATACTAACTTCGGAGCCTGTATTCTCCAAATAGAAGAATCTCAGTAGGCCTCCATGCAGCTCAAGAAACCAGTTTGTAAGGTCATAGAGGAAGAAGGTCCACAATTTTGGGACATGTTCTTTGATGGAGCTTGCTCTAGGGAAACTGCAGGAGCAGGTGTAGTTCTGATATCCCCCATGCAAGAATGCATACATTTATCTTTCAAGCTGAATTTCTAAGTCACAAATAATATAGCAGAGTATGAGGCTTTGATCTTAGGCTTGAACGCTGCTAATGAAATGGGCATCAAACATCTAAAGGTGTTTGGAGATGCAGACCTTATTATTCAACAGGTGAACCAAACTTTGCAGGCGAGGCACCCCAGGTTGAAAGCATACAGAGATGAGGTATGGAAGCTCAAGGATTATTTCAATAGCTTTAGTATTTCGTACATCCCTAGGGCTAAGAATCAGCTTACCGATTCCCTTGCTTTTTCTGCTAGTATGTTTGTTCCTCCTTTACCCCCCCAGATTGGCTTATGAAATCCAAGTAAAATATAGACCATCTCTACTTGATAATGTCAAGTACTGGAAAGTTTTTGAGGATGATGATGAATTCAATAGGTTTCTACAAGTCATTGATGAATTGTCTGAAATGAAAATTGATCAAGATAACGAAACCGTGGAGGAAGGCCATCAGTCCTAGCTGAGAAACAAAATTGGTCAGGACATCATTGTACAATTCCCTAGTAACCATATACCTAAAGGGTTGGTGCCTCTAGAGAAGCTGTCTGACCATAATGATGTACCCTATAAGACTTCCCAAAAAGGAAATGAGTCTATGGTCCATAGATATAACATAGGGAGTCTAGACCATCCAAAGTGTATAAATCTGTCCGCCCACTTGTCTACTTCCCAAAGTTCTGAATACTGCGCCTTAATGAAGCAATTCACTGATGTCTTTTCTTGGGAGTACAGTGACCTTAAGACTTATGACAAAAACATCATTTAGCATAAGATCCTACTGGAGAAAGACACCATCCCTTTCAAGCGGAAGCTGAGACCCATAAGCCCTCTGCTACTCCCTTTGCTTGAAAGGGAAATTAAGAAATTGTTGGTTGCCAAGATCACAGTTCCCCTAAGGTATTCAAAATGGATAGATAACTTGGTGGTAGTAAGAAATAAAAATGGGGAAATCAGGCTTTGTTTTGACTTCAGAAATCTGAACAAGTGCTCTAAGAAATACAACTACCCTCTGTACAAGATGGAACATTTGCTGCAAAAAGTTTCAGGGGCTAAAGTCATGTCTTTCGTAGATGGATTTTCAGGTTACAATCAAGTTGCTGTACATCCAGAGGACCAAGAAAAGACTACCTTCACTACTCCTTGGGGCACTTTCATGTACTCCAAGATGCCTTTTGGACTGATGAATGCCGGTGATACCTTTCAAAGGGCCATGGATATAGCTTTTGTGGGAGAGAAGGACACGTTTGTCCTGATTTACCTTGATGATATAACAATTTTTTCCAGCAGTCACCAGGATCATCAAAATGGATAGATAACTTGGTGGTAGTAAGAAATAAAAATGGGGAAATCAGGCTTTGTTTTGACTTCAGAAATCTGAACAAGTGCTCTAAGAAATACAACTACCCTCTGTCCAAGATGGAACATTTGCTGCAAAAAGTTTCAGGGGCTAAAGTCATGTCTTTCGTAGATGGATTTTCAGGTTACAATCAAGTTGCTGTACATCCAGAGGACCAAGAAAAGACTGCCTTCACTACTCCTTGGGGCACTTTCATGTACTCCAAGATGCCTTTTGGACTGATGAATGCCGGTGATACCTTTCAAAGGGCCATGGATATAGCTTTTGTGGGAGAGAAGGACACGTTTGTCCTGATTTACCTTGATGATATAACAATTTTTTCCAGCAGTCACCAGGATCATTTGCAGCATTTGAGGAAGGTGTTTCTAAAGTGCAGAAAGTTTGGGATTTTAGTCAATCCTAAGAAGTCACAGTTTGCTCTAGAAGAAGGCAAGATTTTAGGACATATCGTTTCTGCTGCAGGTGTTAAGATTGATCCAGAAAGGGTTCAAGCAATATAGACATTGCCCATCCCAAGATCCGAAAAGGACATTCAATATTTTCTGGGAAAGATTAACTTTGTGAGGAGGTTCATTCCAAATTTTGCAAAACTAGTGAAGCACATCACCTCCATGTTAATGAAGGGGTCAAAGATGAAATGGACAGAGGCTGCAAGGAGATCTTTTGAAGCCATCAAAAAAGCTATCATGGAAGCTCCCACCTTAGTCAACCCAGACTACACCAAGGAATTTTATATTTTCTCTTTTGCTTTTTATGATACACTTGCAGTAGTCTTGTTGCAGAAAAATAATGAAGGTATAGAACACCTAGTGGCCTTCTTCAGCAAGACATTGAGAGATGCAGAATTAAGGTATGACCTCATTGAAAAGCAAGCCTATACTCTCAGAAAGTATTTAAAGGCATTTCAAATTTACATTCTGCACTCCAAGGTAGTTGTCTATGTACCTTCAGCTTTAGTAAAGAATATCTTAACGCAGCCAGATGCTGATGGAAGAAGGGCCAAATGGATTGCAAAACTCATAGAGTTCAGCATAGAGGTAAAGCCCACCAAGCTTATCAAAGGCCAGGGCCTGGCTAAGCTTATGGCTAAGGAATATTGTAGTCTGCTGGACATAAATTGCATAGGTGCAGATTCAGAGGTTGAAAATGCAGAGGAGGGAATAGAAGAACGAAGGCAAAACCAGTCATTAGCTGAGAATTTGGCTTCTTGTGATTGGTCCTCCAGTATAACTCATTTCTCGTTGAAGCTAGAAGTCCCTCTAGGGCTTAGCTCAAGTCAAGCCAGAACCATCAAGCTCAGAGTAGCCAAGTTTTTTATTAATAAGAACCTGCTTTATTGGAAGGACCCAGCTGGAATCCTCTTAAGATGTCTAGACAAGAAGCAATCTGTGGAAGTCATGTACGAGTTTCATTCCAGCATTTGTGGAGGGCATCATTATTGGAAAACCACTGTCCACAAGATCCTTAGGGCTGGGTATTATTGGCCTACTCTATTCTCTGATGTGTTCTCATTTGTAAAGTCTTCTGACCAATGCTAGAGGTTTGCAGGAAGACAACAACTGAAATATTTTCCCCTGAAACCAATACACACTAATGGCCCTTTCCAGCAGTGGGGTTTGGATTTCATAGGGGAGATTAATCCACATTCCAGTGGCCAGCATAGATGGATTTTAGTAGCCACTGATTATTTTACCAAATGGATTGAGGCGATCCCCACTAAGAAAGTTGATCAGTAGGTTGTCATGAAATTCTTGACAGAGAACATTTTCATGAGGTTTGGTTGCCCAACCAAATTGGTTACAGACAATGAAACAACTTTTAGGGAAAAAGCGTTGGTGGACATGTGTGAGTCAATGGACATTAAAATAGTGCATTTCACCTCATATTATCCTCAGGGTAATGGCCGAGCAGAATCATCCAATAAAATCCTAGTAAGGATAATAAAAAAGCTATTGGAAGACAACAAGAAGAGTTGGGATTCCAAACTGAAGTTTTCATTGTGGGCTGATAGGGTTACCACGAAGAAGTCCACGGGGAATTCTCCGTTCAAGCTGGTATATGGCACTGAGGTTGTTTTTCCAATCCAATTGATCCTCCTTGTGGCCAAATTCTTGCAAGAAGAGTAGAATGAGATAAGTGATATGGCAAGGAGGATGAGTGACTTGGCTGAAGTTCATCAGATCAGAGATCAACTGACTGAGAGGTCTACAATACATCAAAGGAAAATCAAGAAAGCTTTCGATAGAAAGGCAAAGATGGACAATTTTCGGGTTGGCGACTGGGTTCTCAAATGGGATGCACTGAAGGAAAAGAAACGCAATCATGGTAAATTTGATGCTCTATGGACAGGACCATTTGTTGTCTCCCAGGTCCAGGAGAACAATACTTTCAAGTTGCAAAGTTTGGAAGGAGAAACTATTTTTGATGGCCTAGTCAATGGGCAGATTTTGAAAGTTTATTTTGTTTAAGGTTTTTAGGCCTCAATATTGTAAATATGTTATTTTTAAAGTTTTAGTGTAGGCTTAGATAGACTCCATGCCCAATGGAATACTAGGTAATATTTATGATTTTGTTTCTTATGTAAAAGGTAGTGATCTATGGTTCTTGAAACCTCACAGGGAGGATTTCATCCCCAGAAGGAGCTAGTGTTAGCCCTGAAGTGCAGTGTTGACTTTTTGGAGGTTAGCAGAAAGATTCAATCGGATTTGATGTTCTTGAAGGGGTCCTACACGGGCCATTTTCCACTTCTTCCCTTATCCCACTCACACTTTACCTTTCTTGCTTCCTTTATTAACCGTCTAATCCCGAAAAAACACCCCTTTGGCCTTAGCCCCAAGCGCGAAAGCCAAAAATACCCATAAAACTTTACCCATATGCCTTACGTGCTTATAACACATTCCTTGGAGACATCTCATTCACCGCATCTCCACCGTCAGATCAACCCCCGCCATATCTAATGGCTATTGCCCATATCGCATAAACAACTAGCACGAAAAGTACCCACCCGATGACAGTGGTTTCTCTCTCTCCTTCACCACCACGTGTCATCGACTGAATGGCATCAGGCAAGTTCTGACACTTTCCGCTTACCGCCTGAGGCCTTTCTGATAAAAACTATTACCACTCAAATCAAACCACCCCCGGGTGATATCACTCGTGTACCTATTCCACCTGATAACCGTCTGATTTTTCCACCTAAGATCTGACGGTCCAGACATGTCCCGCTCCCACCATGACCTCAAAATCCCTACACACAATCTCCACTATACGTCTCCCTTGATCTGACGGCCATCATGCATGATCACTCCCGATCGTCCATCTGCCCATGCACTCCATACCCCACGTCCTATTTGTTATTCGAAGAAGAAGGTGGCCGACTCTATCAGTCTGATGATAGTCAGAGAGTTGAACCGAATTAACAAAGAGCATGGCCGAAGAAAGAAGGGCACAACACGATCCATCAAATAGAATTAAATAGTCATGGAGCTCCACCACCACAATCAAGCCAACTACCTAGTATGACAACACAATACCAGAATTGATTAATGTTTTCATGATGGAAAGGAAATTGCATCCTAGAACACAATTGAATAGTTAATGCCAGTAGGTGGCCAATTAAGACATCTCCAACCCTAAACGGCTAAGGATCATTGTAAAAAGTAAAACTATAAATAGCCGACAACAAGATGTAATCAGGTTTGGTGATTGTTGCGTAGTTCAACTTCTGGAGATTGTAGATAGTCTGTTCCTTGCAGCACCCCATCTTCATTTTCAGTAGTACAAGCTTCTTTTGCTATTACATGTTCAATGTCCATTTCCTTTCTATTCTAAACTTGCACCTAGATTGGTTTGTTTGAGCTTTCTCCATATGTCTAATGCGTGATAACTGTCATATTATCTTAGCATTGGTAAATTAGGTTTGCATTTGAATAAGTCATCCATGTTTCTTTTGTATCTAACGCCAGACAACTGTCATCTTGTCTCTGAGTTGATAGATTAGATTTGCAAGCTTCTTTTACTGGCTGTAGCTAGCCATCATATGTTATGTATGCATCTACTGGTGTGGTTAGTATTCTCCATTCATTCACTTAAATCTGCAACTATTGAATAGTGGAGGTCTAAAGCCTTGTAGGCTGAGGGTGTTCATGCATGTCTGGAGTGCAAACAGAGTTGAAGTGGTTATCTGGCTTCAACTAAACCATCATCCCTTCTAATAATTCTCGTAACAACACTCAAAATTATATGTTACTAGGCATCTCCGATATACAACCTAGGAGAGTTTCCTGGAGTTCTAACACCTGGTATTCAAAGGCTTTGTTATATCAAGGTTCACTACCTTGGGTTCTTCTGCTTCGCGCTCTCCCTCGGACTCTGGAATGTTTATATTTCGTGGATCCTCTTCTTCTTCTTCTTCTGCAATCACATTGTAGCATTCCAGTGCATGGCATAGTTATGTATTCCAGTCTGGTTGCACCCATTCTACCGACTCCTTAGGCATTCTGAAGATTGTGGCCTTGATTTCTTGGAGCGCTTCATCAATACACGTGAAGCCATTCTCAAAGATGAAAGTTAACAAGAAACTCAGGATATACCACTCAGTCATTATTGGGTGTGGGGCCTGATTATCTTATTTATTTAGAGGTATTTCCACATTGGACCCCAGTTCGTAATGTGGCGGCAATGCTGCCCGTAAAATTTACACTACAAGGGGGGTCCAGGGGGGCAATCTTTGGAATCCCCCCCGTGGTGGGGGATCAGGGTAGCGCCCCCGAAGCTAAAAATATATGTAAAATTGCCTTGTAAAATGTTGTAATTTCGTAGTCAATCTGGGCCGTTCATTAGGTGAAGATCTGACGTTAGAAGTTATGTTTAATTTAGGGTTTTTTTTCCCTAGAAGGAAATCCTTCACTTTATATGTGGGAATTGAATTGCATCTATGTAGATTTGTTTTCTAAGTGAAAAAGAGAGAGGATATTGTGTGAGAGTGAAGAGGAATTACATCAGATCTTCTATAGGTTGTATCTCTTCATTTTGCTGGATAATATAAAAGGAAGTACGAGTTGTTTCTCCGTGGACGTAGCTCAAATTGGGTGAACCATGTATATCTATGTCTCTCTTGTTTTAAGTGTTTTATGTGCTCATATTTATGCAATATATTTTATGTGTTCCATTGCTTTGTAATATATAATTCTCTAATAGTCGTCCCATGGTGTAGCTCTGTCTCTAAGTACCATTTCATTGGAATAGTATCTAGGGTGTGACAAAATATGTATCCATTCAGGTTGAGGTTCCTCCCCCCAAGATTTATTCCATCACACCAAATGCTCATGTGAATCATCCTTGCCTGAGTATTTCTCTGTCAAATGGTTATTTGCATACCTGAACCTTAGCTTCATCATTCTCTTGTACTCTTTCTAGTTAGCGAAGCTATCCTTATGTGTTCCCCACAATCGTGCAGGTGCAGTGCACAACAATAAATATAATGTCTGGAACTTATATTCTTCTAGCACTTCCTTTTGAAATTGATCCAAAAACAAGTTAACATCATTCAGACCATCATAATGAGCTAAATTTCATACCTTTGTAGATAAGCAATGAAGTGACTTCCTCATCATATTGCAACTGAGCGCTGAGACTTCGTGCGACCTATTCTACCAATGCTTGAGCTCTTCATCTGAATCCGAGGTACAAGAGCTATCCGTATCCCATGTAATTTTCCCATATGTCATGGGATTGATCCAATATTCATCAAGCGTAATGATCCTGTATATTTGATCCAAATCATCTTGTTCTTCACAGTCACGGACCAGTGTAGTGTAGCGTGCTCCTTCAGTGGGATCCAATGGGAAAATAACTCAGAGCGCCTTCTTCTCAAATTTCATCCTTTGCTTCTTCATATTCATTATCGCATCAATGTCGAAGGACCAATCAATTCCTAATAGCGTAGGGTAAGGATTGTTGTCATATACTATTTCAATTACTTCAAAATCAGCCAAAGCACTTTCTCCCTCAATGTCTATGGTTACCGCATATAGGTGCCCCATAGGAATAATTTTTTGTTGATTGGCCATGATTAGTTGTATAGGAGGCCATTGTAGCATAGGTCTCCCCATCCTTTCTCATGTCTTCTTTGGTATTACATTAGCATTAGATCCAAGATCCAGGATGACCTGATCCATTTCATACTCTCCAATCTACGCGATCAGCCTTATTTTGTGCCCTGCCCACTTCTTATGTTTACCCAATTTCCTCATAGTGCACAGTTCAGGAGGAGTCTTGATATTTCCTATGTAGTCATTAATTATCTCCTTAACCCCTTCCACCACCTTCCTATCCCACAACAACTTCATACAGGTTTTTAGAAAAGTATCTAAGAGTTAAGGATCCACATCCTACACCTCATTATTGTTAGTCGATATCTCCTAACTCCCTGACATAGAAGCCCCAGTGAAGTTCTTCTTGGCTTCATAAAAGTTTCTTTAGCCCTATTGAGATCAAATCCAACCTCTTTCTTGGAAGCCTTGTGCACCTAACCTTCAGTTTCTGGGTTCTTTCTTTTATCTTCTCCAATGGAAATACCACTACAGGTCACTATATAATGCTATGGTACTCTTCGTGAGGCTCTGCCCTCATCATCTGTATATTTTGTGTAGGTGTTTGAGTCTTTTTCTCTTGAATTTTTGCTATTAGAAATGGGAAATCCTCTATCCCATTATCAAACTACCAACAATACTAACAAGATGGATGTGTTGGGTTCTGACAATCTCGAGTAAAATGTCCTGCTTCTCTAGAGTTATAGAAAATAACTTTTCTGCAACCTCTTCCAGCCCCACCTCCTCTTCCTCTTCCGTGACCCTGAAATCCTCTGTGCACTGCACCCACAGCCTAATCCTGAGGCTAATTTTCTGCTTGCATTCTATATGTAAGTGTCTGATCCATCATCAATTCATAGGTTCTACAGTTTCTCTCATCATGCCCAACCAATTTATAGAATGTACAAACAACTATTGCAGAGTCTATACAAACTTTTTCAAGAGGTGACAATGGTTAGTTGCATGTTTCCTAGCTATCTTGCAGATAGCACACCAGAATGGGAATCCTATGCTTGGTCTCGTGATGTTCTCAAGCTCCAATGGAACGGGACCCCCTCCATTCAAGTAATTTTGATAAATAGGACAATGATCCTTATCATGACCTTTTTCCTTACATTTTATGCACCATATCTCTATGGGCACATCGGGCTGAGCTTCTTTTCATGTATTCAAGCTCTGTAACTCCATGTGTAGGCTCGCCATTTGTGACTGAATCTACTGTACTCCAATGTTTGTATCCTCTACTAGTGAGGTTTCTAGTCTCATCCTAATCTCCACAGCCTCTGCTTGCATTCCTATTTTCTGCTGTGACAATGGTAATCTCATATGGGGTAGGAGCAAAGCGATGTACCAGTCCCTATGCCGAGAATCTGTGATAGAGATATTAGCCTATCGAATCAGGCATTTTAGCCTCTAATCAAAGTGCCATGAGGACTCATTTACCCTTTGTTGTATCTCCTTAAACTCTGTTATAGACTGCACCTGAGACTTAGGCTTCTTAAAATTAGTGTTTGGAGCCTATTGAGTCTCTGCCATCGTTGCACCAAGTTTATCTATACAGAACTTAATATACCAATTCAATACCCTATCGTGCAGTTCCATGACCAAGTGCACTTTCTTCATATTATCATATATAATCTGTTGTTCCTTCCACACAATATTCGTGACAAACTAGAACTGTTCAGGGTCTTCACTTCCCACCCCTTTAAAGATTTCAATTTTCATGGTGTTCACCATGTTGAATGGTAGAGAATGTTATAAAAGAAAATTACCTCCTAAATATCTTAGAGGAGAAAGACATGATGACTGAAGGACTAACTAAGTTCACAGACCCAATTTTCAAGCTAACGTTGTCTAGGAACTAGCAACCTGCTTTATAAAGCTTCCTAGCAAGGCTAAGGGTGCATTAGTGCCTAGGGTAACTCTATTTGTTACTTCAAGAAGAGCGTTAGTGAACCTAAATGACTTTCTATGGGTCAAGGGAACATGTTGACCGAGAAATATCCTGATATTCTCTCCTATGTCAACTCAAAAAAGCAGGGAAACATTAGAACTCAACCTATTTGGAAGAGTTACTAATTCTTAATGGAGTCTACAAATGAGAAGGAGAAAAAAAGCATGGCAAAATCACTTCTTTTACCTAATGGAACTCATGAAGAACTTGGCAACCTTATCCTCACGTGCTATGTATGCAAGGCTAGGGCCATTGTGAAAGAGGTTGAACCATTTGAAAGGATTGCCTATTTGACTATCGAGCATAGTCTCTGACTAAGGGATTAGAAGAGGTTAAGAAGGGAGAGAGAGAGAGAGAGGAGCTGGAGGGGTAAGGGAAGTCTGATACAATTGATGGTTGTAATCACTCTTTTCTACTTCAATATAGAACTGCAATTGTGTTTTCCACTCCACGATTTTGGTAGTATAATTTGTTTATATTTTCATGCAATGTCGTTATTATGAGTGGCTTAGATATATGCAACTAGATATCTCTATATGTTAATGAATTGTTTTTCAAAGGTATATGTTGTGATATTATTCTTTTATTATCTATGTGCAGGTTGTGATATGGAGCTGGCTCAGGGGTTTTCCACCTAGCTACATTGTGCTCTCCAGCAACACCACACTAAGACATGAAGTAATAAGTCCTTCTTCCTGCTTTGATTCTCATTTGTTAAACATAGATATGCATGCATCTTTGTGATATTTGCGACTAATATTACTGTCTGCCAAGGATCCCAGGAAGATCCTTGATGGTTTCTACATGTCCAAACACCCATGCATTAATACCTATAGCAGAATTGATGACTCTGCTAGGGACTACTCTTAGTTCCCAGTTATCTCCCAGAAAGTTCCTAGATCTCTCTTTCTTCTAGGCCTTCTTGTACTTCTTCATTCCCTTTCTAACCACTCAAGACTATACAACACCCTTCTCTCAGTGCTTTGCCCTAGATCTGATCCCGATAGCCTCTTTTTTTACCCTTTTTCCTCACTAACATTGGCTTCTAGTGTAAACAGTGCTTTATAAAGCACTGTGGCCTCACACACAGTGCGCTAGTGTTTCAAGTAACTATGTGTATCCTCTATGACAGAGCGTTAGCCAACCACTTCTTGATAAATAGACTGCTCTGTGACCTCCTAGGTTGGGAAATCTTCTTGTAGACTGATCAAGGATCTGCAGTTGTGCTTGTTTGATTGATCTGTCTCCTGAACAATATTTTTTTAAGAAAATAGCTTTACTTCTTAAAGTTTTTGTTTTCATAAAAGAAAAAATACAAATTTTTTACTGTTTTCTGCTTAGTTGGTTAGATCTGCAATATTTGGCTTCAAAAGTTGTTAGTGAGCATTGTTAGTTCTATCGGTTGTGCTAGTATTTTACTAAACAAGATGCATGGTATATATATTGATTTATGAATTACTCTCGCCTTGTAGAAGCAAATTCTTCATCGAAAGTAAAATTTACAAGAATTATTTTTGCATGATTTGAGTCAAAGTCCCATATAGCTTCATACGTCAACACCCCTACCAAAGACTCTCACGAAGTACATTTAAAATTTACCTAATAAAATATATCAGCAACTCTTTCTAGAGTAAACGCACATTAGTTTAGGCTAGGATCTTGGGTTAGGCAGTTGTGAGTTAACTGCCCAAGATCATACACTGAAACTGGTGTCATTAATGAGAGAAATCCTTCTGTACTTATACTATCTGGGACAACTCTAGTAAAAGTGGAGCTATATATGAGACAACATCAGACAATAAAAGAAGGTAGCCCACCTTCACTTACATATCCTTTGGGTATTATGTGTATCGGGGATCCCTTTGGGGATATCGGAGCTGAGTCAGAGACCCAGGTATCCTGCCCACACAGTGTACTGTTTGTGACTATGTCCCCCCCAGTAGTGTCTATGATTTGAGGTATCCTTAGTGGCCATACCTTTAGGGACAAACACAAGGTGACTGGGGCCAGCTGCCCTGGTACCTAACACAGAAAAACCTACTCTGTCTTCGGTTTTTGGGAGGGTGCTCATCTTCACGAGAGTACTTGGCCCCTTAACCTAAGGTTCGAGAAAAGTTCAAGAGTAATCATAACTATACATTTGGAAAACTCTCTCTGTTATCCATTGTGATACTGGGTTTCATCTCCAGTGATCGGTGGTTATCAGACAGGGTATTTTCCCTCTACTTGTTGATTGATTTCCTTAGTGTATTTTTTATTTCTTAAGTGCCAGATTGTTATCACCGAGACTTTAATAAATATCACTATAAAATCTATTGATAAAATTTATCAGTCACCGTGGCTACATCTAACCCTCGTCGTCAATCGAGAAGGTTGTTAGGTCTTCCCCCACTCATTGTAGATGATCCGCTGAGCCCCAGTGAACTGGACTACCCATCTTCGGGCAATTAGTCTATGAGATCTAACACTGAATCATTTTGGACATCCAACAATTCCAGCTTACCAAAAGATTTCTTTACTGAAGGTTTCATTCCTCCATACAATCCTTCGATCACAAATCCGTTGGGACCACTCTTAATTCCAGTTGCATTTGTACCTCCTATGTCTTTTGTTCAACCGCCACCACCCATCCCATCGACGACTAACAGGTCGTGGGATTTTGTGGACACTTTTGGTCCACCACCACCTCCCCAATCAACAGTCAGTACCACACCTCTCATGACAAACCCTGTTATCCCACCTGTCCCAAGTTCAAACCCTATCATGAAACCTAATGCAAGTGGAACCTAGTACATGCCAGTTTCCACCCCTTTTGTGTCATCTCCCGGACCTTCGACAAGTGATACATATAGTGCTCCTTATAACACTGCATATAGCACGATTAGTAAGGGTCCTATCAACAACCCCTTTGGTTGGCATCCATTGTTTAGTTCCAACCCCTAGGTTCAGATGCCTAGGGGCAATGTTCGCAATATGCACATACTGGCTGGGAATGTTACTATTCCCCCTCCGTTTACAGGACAATAGGGACAGTCATTGATTGACATGAACCCTCCTTATGTGAGTCAAGGACCTATAGTTAATTATATGGTGAACGAGATCCCTCAATAAGGTCCCGCTCAATCCATATGGGAACCCCACTCTCAACCTCAAATGAGTCAAGGGGGAATTCCTTATCTTGGGGGAACTTACAACCCCCAATCTAACAATCCCTATGGATAACCAGAGTACACGACTGTACCCCAAAAAAATTTCTATTCCACACATCATGTGTATAATATTGGGAACAACATGATGGGAAGACCGCAAGGATCCTCAAGTCATATGTCATCGCCTTGGTCCGATTCGGGGACATCAAACACCTTGCCTTTCTTGGAAATTATTGATATGCCTAACTTGTACAAACTCACAAATGACTCATTCTATCACAACTTCCTTTGGCCTCCAATATTGCATAGAATTCCGACAGACATCCCGAAGTTCGAAGGGAAACAAGGGGAGGATTTGAGTACGCACATCACCACCTATCATTTATGGTGTGTTTATAACTCCATAGTGGATGATAGTATCCAGTTACGACTCTTTTCCCACACCCTTACTGGCAATGCAGCCAAGTGGTACATCGAGGTACCACGTGCATTGGTCAATACCCTTGGCGCTTTAGCGATGGAATCCTTAAAGCACTTCCAGCTACCCATCCGCTATGAAATTCGGGACAAACTCCTCACTTATTTGCATCAAGACATAGCCACCCACATCTCTGATCACATCCATGAATGGAGACATAGGCGGTGGCTAGTCAAAGCTCCCCTCCCAGACTATCTATTAGCGAATTGGTTCTGCAAGTCTCTACTCCCTCAAATCGCTAAAGATGTCGCCTTAGGTGGTGTGGTCATGGAAGACCAATCCATTCGTCATGCCCAACACTTAGATTTGATATATTCACAGTCTGGCACTTTATATGACACCGTTCCTAATGCCCCTTGCAACTCCGATGCTACCGCTACTCAGCAACCCAATGTGCACATCGATGGTATTATCGACGCTACCTCAAGGGCTAATGTAAAACAACTTAGCGGTCACATTTCCTAGTTTTGAGTTGACCCCTTGTGATGTAGGAAATGTTCCCTCTATGGATAGAGGCAACCCCTCTAGCCCTAGAGTGGGTCTAGTCATAGTAAGACAAAACAACAGATAATTTCCTTAAGCAGTCATTGTTGAAAGAGCCTACCTCAAACCGGTGTTCGATGGAGCTTTTGTTGCACCACTTCAGCTATCGTTTCCTTTTTGTCGATAAGCGATTCACCTGAAACAACACAAGAGAACAACAGAACACGTAACAGAGTACACCAATGATCTATTTACTTACAGATTCAAGGAACCATAAGCTATCAAGTCTATTTTACACAAGACATAGGAAATCACCATTGATTGTATTAAAATGAATAAGAGCAAAGCTTACAACCAAGCCTTGACGTTGCAAGCTTTCTCGAAGGGTCCAGCCGCTATGTTTCTTCAAGAATTCACTCTCAAGAGGGTCTCCCAAATAGATGATATCTCTCTCTCTCACTCACAAGCACTAATACAAGGCTAAAGAAATCCACAACCAATTTCTAAACTATCAGCGATTCACACTGCAAACTTATCAAATTCACACGAAGGCTAGCTAATTTGCTCAATCCAAAAACTAGCTGATCATAGAAATAGGGAGTTCTTTTATAAGGGGAGGAGCCTCCATAAAATGAGGGAGAGGGAGCTTATCCTCAAGGGAGGTTTCTCAAAAGGTGTAACCACCATCCCAGAGGAGGAAAGGCAAACTCCCTTGACCCAACAACGAGTTCTAGAACCACCCAGAAGCATTTTGTTTGAACTAATTCGCCATATCTGGATCGTCGCAAGTCATATACTAGGGCTCAGTGACGATGTCACAAGGAAGCAGTGTATTCAGAGCCATCATCACAAGAAAGATATTGAGGACTTGCATCGAGCCCTAAAATTCAACCGTTGCAGGGAACAGATGTACCCCTGCGACGACATCGTGATGTTATAGTTCATTACAGAGAATCGTCATGGGAAAAATGAGGTTTACTTGCGACGATGCAGCAACATGGGTAAAAAGGGTCAATCTTCAGGATTAAAGAGAACTTGTTAATCTTCTTGAATGAGTGGGAAATTGTGAACACATTTATGTGATGTATGACACAGAGAAGATGTCGCGCAGGGACTGACTTTATCCGAGATCAGGGGATATGAGGCCAGTGAAAAATTACTGTGTAACAAATGCCCCCTAAAGCATGAAGGCCAAGAGAGTGGGAGGGGTGAAATTCTTTACGAAATCATAACCGAACTGGAACACCATCGCTGAGAGCATGCAAGCACAAGTACAACTGATATATCTGACAGTGAAAGAAATACATGAACTCTAGGCATGGGTGCAACCATCCAAATGATAGATAGACGTGGTCTGTGGTATGCACGTAGCCATCCAGTAGATAAGACCATATAAAAATAGAGGTATGGTCGTAGCCATCCAGAAAGACTCAGGTATGGTCGCAGCCATCCAATCAAAGGGTTATGTATGCAATCACGAACCAATCTGAGCAACCCAAACTAATGTAATCTTAGTCCAGGGTCTTGAAACCAAACCGATCATAGCACAATTTCTAATATGTGAATAGATGGGCTGAAGTCGAGCATACTATAAAATCGCTTGATTAGCGGCCAATGATGTAAACCGTTAACAAGCGTGAGAGAGAGACCACCAGTAATGTCAATTGTTCTCAAGGTACTACCAGTACAATCCACAAAGTGTGAAGAATGATCTGAAGTCGAACACTCGTCGAATCACCCGATCAAAGACCAATAATGCAAGCCTGTCATCGAGTGAGAAGAACTTGCCATTGAGGCATACAAGCTCCAAGGTATCGAAAGGAATCTCTAGATCGACTTCCTGGATAATGAGTTGGTGTTGACAGGAAGTGACTCGTCGCAGGAGGGCCATAATGTTTCCCATATCAACGACACGAGACAAGGAACAAGATGAAGATGGATGAAATAGAGAATCAGAGGAGGAGGTAATGGTGCAAACTGCAAAAGGATTAAACTCTTGAACATATCGGCGACATGACTCCGGAATATGGCAGCACTTTGGCACCAAGGGATCGGAGGTCTGACGGACACAACAAGGATCAAATGGAATGAGTTAAAATGATAAACCCAAACCCTGGAAGGCCAACGACGATGTGAGGATATCCCAAACCCGACGAGAAGCAAAAGGTGTCGATGTTCAAGAGTGGATAGCTTCCATAGGTAACCAATGGAAGATTTCCAAAATTTCCCCCACCATTGCTGGCGAATACCCCAATTATTTTTGAAAAACAAGCTTGAAGGGGATAGCATATGCTTGCAATATAAGTTATTCGTTCATACAAATCCAACCTAGTGAAATTTTAACGAGCCCTAGGGAGGAGAAGCTCAGGTCTCATCATGGTGACGAGTCCAATGTTGTCAAGGTTTAACGAGTCCGACATAGGTAAAAATCAGAGTATTTTTCATGTTTATAGCGTTTGAAAAAGACATGGAAAAGAAAACTCCAGGGGGGGGCCTTTTTCATAAGTTTGTGTCTCTCAAGCTCGAAAAGGTAGAAAACAATACTCGAGAGAACCGCTTGACCATTTCTGTCAAGGAGTACTTTTCGTAAATAGTGTTTCTAGTCTGAAAAAGTAGAAAAATTACTGGAGACACAACGTTTCATAACAAAAAACGAGCTTGAAACGACAAAAGCTCGACCATATTTTCATTTTTAAATGGTCAGAAAAGAGTTGAAAGCAGAATGCCATTTTTATTCTCTTTAACGAGTCAAAAAGGGAAAAATACTCAGCAATATTTTCATCTTTTACGAGTCATAAAGGATTTTAAAGAGAACTTGTAGGAAATTTTCGTAGTATTTACCAAGCATGCATTGACCAAAACTTGTATCCGACACACCTGTTCCTGCACAGAAAACCAAGCGTAAGACCCATTTGACAAAGATACATGTTGAATGTTAGAAAAACCTAAGTTAAAAACCCTAAAACCATAAGGAAAACCCAAAAAACTATAGTAAAACCCAAAAGCCTATAGTTAAAAACGCTAAATTTCAAGAAACGTTTATATAAGACTTATGGTAAAAAACATAATTTACATTGTTTTAGTTTTTAACCTTGGTAATATTCAAAACAACGCATACCTGTGAAAATTTGGAGGTCGATTTCTATAGCTAGGGTGATCCATTTCGTGCCAATATTTCACCAAGTAAGTATCTCACCCTTGCCCTTGTGTTTTCAGTGCTTTTAGCTCTAATTGCAGGAATTTTCACTGAGTCTAGAAGGACTTTTTGTTCCAAAAAATTGCCTCGGTCGTCGCAGAAACTCCCCATGGGGTTCCGATGACTGTGAATTTTAAACGAGCCAAAATCAACATCGTCGCAGAAGAGTGATGTACTCCTACAACGATCTGAGAAATCGTGAACTGTCAAAGCTAACCGTTGCAGTTGTTTTAGAAACAGTTGCAATGAGTGCAGAAAACATAAAAATTTAATTTTTACACCATTTTAAAATATAAAAATGGATCAAACAAGTTCTAATCAGATGATGTTTTCATGTGCAAGGTGTAAAATGGTATTTGAATGACAAGAATGCACACATGATGCCGATGAAGAAAGAGGGGAAACCAATCCTCAATGCATGCAGGCTCTTCAAAACTTCAGATTACTCAAATTATTCCTCACACCGCTATTATGAGCGCAATTGGACTTTCTAAAGTTCTTAATTAACTCATGGAACCCAACAAAGGGTAAGTTCATAATCTGGGGGCAAGACGTTGAGTTCAACTCTACAGACATATATTTCATCACTCGTTTATCTCAACGAGGAGAGAGACCCCACATGGGCTGTGTGCGGAATATTGGAGAGTCTTTAGATATGTTGATTGCATGAGCGTGCTCGAGGGCACGCAAATCACCCACTAGCGGGAAGCTACAGATCCCAATAGTGAACGACTTGTCACTGCGTGTTTTATTGTTTATGACCATGAGAGTAGTAGGCTCTCAGGCTCAACACGAGGGAACTAAAACCCAACTGTGGTTGGCTTTATATTACCTAAATCCTACCATGTTCGATTAGGCAGAGGCAATGTCTCTGAATATGAAGAGGCAACTGACTAAATGCCAACGAGGAGAGACAAAGTAGTTCAGGTACGGGTCAATTCTGGTACTGCTCATGCTAGAGCGGGTACCCATACTTCAGTTGCAAGATGTGAAAGTCCCATTGTCAGGAGCACGGTAGACCCGAATCACTAGGTGGGCCCTTGTGATGCCACGAGGAGGTGGCAGCCAACCAGTATCATGGTGTCCCAACTTCATGGAGTGGCTGCATCATCAACAGGTAGTGGTTGAGGAATGGCCCTATGCAGGTACAGATTTCATGGAAGATCTGAATATGTTGCTTCCACCTAGAGAGTAGTGGGATGAGAGAGGTAACACACTTGGATTGACCGCCACACTTTTATATTTTAGTTTTTATTTTATATTATTTTTGGATTTTAAACATATATGCCCTAATAATTATGTTCAATTTTGCAGACGTTGGACCTGAGAGACTAGTGGGTCTCGCTCCTATGGCCCGGAGGGGGCAGAATAGAGAGCTTGCCTTACCACCTCCAAGTGGTGACATGGAGGAGGAGATAGCCCAGAACTTGGAGGGCTTGACCGAGGGGATCCCTGACTACAGAGTGTCCGAGGAGATCCTGCATAGTACCAGTGACACACCGTGGGTGTGTCGAACAGGATTCATAGACTACTCAGACGAGTAGTTCGAGCAGTGGTCTACTACAGAGAGCAGAACCCACCACAGTAGTCGCCTCAGTTCCTTTTCTATTTTTTTGAGAGACAAGTGTCTCGGCTTGTAACCTGGCCATATACATTATTTTTTGAGTGCCTTAGTGTGCCACACGATATATAACTATCTATGTTTTATTATTGCATCTAAATACTTGCATATAATGTTTTTTATTATAAATTGCATAAATGTCTGTCTAATACATGATTTGCCAATGCATCAATTAACGTGTTTATCCTTCTAGGAATGTGTTGATATGTAATAAAATCAAAATGTCTTTCCAGTAAGAGAACACGCAAATATAATCTTAAAATTTGAGGGTTTCTGACGGAATAACGCCCGTTAAGTTGAAGAACAAAAAGTTAAGAGTCCATATTCACAATCAATGCACGAATATTGAGGTTAACAACCTCAGCCAATAATTCAATGATGGCGCTATATTCAGCGACATTGTTCATGGTGTACCGTAGACAAACACCTTGAAGGTCTACTAACTCACTGTGAGGATTGTAGATCACCCATGCTGTGGAGGAAAGATTCTGTGTACTGCGACAGGCACCATCAGCGAAACCAATATAAGGTGCAACAGACATCTGCACAAGAAGTAAAAATACACAAAAAGTGGCAATAACGCCTACACACCAAGCCAAATATGCACACACTAAAAACACACGTATGTACACAACAGATGATGGAAAACGCATGCATAATATTTTTTAAAATAAAGCCCATTCTGGGGCTTATCCAAGGGGTTTCCTTTGTAGTCAATTAGCTCATAGGCCCCTTTCTGCAAAACGTGTTTCACAATATGAGGCCCATGCCACATAGGTTTGAATTTTCCTACCCCCAACTTATCATTTGCTTGATCGTACAGTAGGACTAAATCTCCCTCAATGAAAGAATGAGTAGTAACAGTTTGATCGAAGTG
The DNA here is from genome assembly GCA_000404065.3 of Pinus taeda. Classification (NCBI taxonomy): domain Eukaryota; kingdom Viridiplantae; phylum Streptophyta; class Pinopsida; order Pinales; family Pinaceae; genus Pinus; species Pinus taeda. Next base: position 331,975 of record APFE030993722.1, read on the forward strand.
AGTTTTCACTCTCTTCTTTTGTGCTTCGATGACTAAAGAAGCAAATCGATGGGTCTCATCTAGCTGATCTAGGTAAAGACGGCATTCTTCTACAAGAGTAGTATTGGGGAGTAATTCGACAGCTAACTTGAGAGAAGGTATCTCGCATTCCATCGAAAGGGTAGCCTCCAGACCGTAAACAAGTTGAAATGGTGTGAATCCGGTGGCATCCTTCACTGAGGTATGGTAGGCCCATAAGGTGGAAAATAGCATCAAATTCCAATTAGACTTGTGCATTCCAATGGTACGCTGAAGCATTGTAACCAACACCTTGTTGATAGCTTCGATTGGCCATTGGCCTAAGGGTAATAAGGCGTCGAACTATCATGATGCAAGCCTAACTGGGTCGTTAACTCTGTCATCATATGACCACGAAAATGAGAACCATGATCAGTGACAATAGCTTGAGGGATTCCGAATCGAGTAATCACATGATTGAATAAGAATTGCGCCATTGTCTTACCATCATTGGATAATGTAGGTATCGCTTCGGCCCATTGTGTAAAATAATTGACGGCAACGATAATATACCCATGCCCCCCAGCCGAGCGAGGGTTAAAGGTCATAAACTATATGCCCGATTTAGTAAAAGGGCCAATGGTAATGACAGGATGCAAAAGGGATGGGGCCGCACACATCTTCCGTTGGTAAATTTGGCACGCGTGACAGGAACGGACAGCGAGAATGCAATCCTTAAAAATAGAGGGCAAAAAATAACCAGTGCGGAGGATTTTTTGGGCAGTAGCATAACCAGAAATATGACCACCACAAGCGCTAGAGTGGCAATCATTCAAGACTCGTTTAGCTTCCTCGAATGTCAAATAACAACGGAGAACTGAATCAACGCTGAGACAGTACAAAGTGTCTCCAACAATACGATAAGGCTGAGAATGGTGACGAATACGTCGCCGAGCATCCTTAGACAAATCACGACAGAAGGAAGATGTGGTAGACAATAATGTCACCGTACCAGGGATAGAGGGTACTGATCAAGAAAAGGGTACCGTCTAGAATGCGATCCTCTATCCGAGAGGGAGTGGTAGCGGACGGTAACTAGCAAATCAATTCAGCGAAGACAAGGGACTTCTTGGACTTGGCAGTAGTAAACTCCAAATCGAACTCTTGAAGGATAATGATCCATTTTGAGTACTTGCCCCCCAGCAATTGACATGACGAGATGTACGTCATCAGGTTGCAATTGGAAATCACTGTCATCGTGCGCAACAAAATATAGTGATAGAAATGTTGGATAGCGTGAACGGCTGCCAAGGCGACTTTCTTGACATAAGAATATCGAATCTCAGTGGCAAGAAGGTTGTGGCTAAGATAATAGATAAAATGCTCGGAACCATCGTCATCGTCTTGAACCAGAACCATGCCAATAGTGTTGTCAATAGCAGTGAGATAAAGAGTATAGTCACAATGGTAGTCAAGTGGATGCAATAAGGGAGCAGAAACAAGAAGTGTCTTGAGTTGCTTGAATGACTTTTGGGCAGTTTCATCCCAAAAAAAGGGAGTGTCATGCCTAAGGAGTCACGTATAGCCTTTAGCAATTTCAGTGTAGTTCGGGATAAAATGACGTAGGAAATTAGCTTTTCCCTGTAAACTCTGCAATTGCTGCAAAGAAGTAGGAGGATGGAGATTCAGTATAGCTTCAACTTTGAGGGGATCTAGATGAATGCCCTCTTTAGAGATGACAAACCTAAGAAGTCTTCCAGATTCGACACAGAAGACACACTTATGCAGATTAAGACGAAGACAATAATGTCAACAGCAAATAAAAATCTTGTGGAGTGGTTTGGATGGTCGATCGTTAGCTAAATGAGCCGGGAGGTCATCCAGATATGGCTGAACAATGTGACGAATTTCATGAAATGCGTAGGATATTGCTCGCTGGAAGGTGGCACCGACAATTTTAAGGCTGAAAGGAAGCTTCTTGTAAGAAAAGGTACCCCACGGGCAGATGAGGATAGTTTTGTGTTGATCTGCAGGCTAAATATTAATCTGGTTGTAACTAGAAAAGCCGTCCATAAATGAGTAAATCTCACTCCCAACACAATCGTCGATGAGGTGGTCAATAAAGAGCGTAGGATAGTTATCCTTTGGACACGCACGGTTGATGTCATGGTAATTAACAAAAACCCTAATAGTAACCTATTTTTTGGTCACAGGGACAGTATTAGAGACCCAGTGAGTCAGTGGGATAGGGTAAATAAACCCTACCTTGAGAAGTTTTTCAACTTCTCCCTTAATAGCCACAACGTTTCTTGGGTGTACGGGGCATAAACGTTATCAAACAGGCTTGGCACCAGGATACGTAGGGATCTCGTGTACCATGATAGTAGGGTCAATACCAGGCATTTCTTCATATGACCAAGCAAACACGTTGTGAAATTCTCTGAAAATATCAATATAAAGCTGAAACTCCTCTAGAGTACAGGCAACTCCAATGTGGATATTCTCAACAATCCCTGGTTTGACAGAGATGTCAATGGTCATAGTTTGTGTAATATTCCCTATATTTCCTTCAAAAAAAACTTCATGAATCTGAAAAGGTGTGTCACGCGGAATGAGTCGAGGTTGCAGACAAGATCGACCTTCCTAGTATCTACAGATATCTAGTGACAAGCAAGCCAATCAAAAACTATCTTTATCTAAATATGCAATTAAAAACAAAGGCAAACAAGTGTTTTAGGACTACCTTGGGTCCAATGCAAGTTTGTGGAAGCCTCGCTCCCTTGCTCCAAATGAGCTTCCTTGAAGTGTAATTCTGTAAACACAAACAAGCAAACCAAATTAAATACCACCTGAAAAGCCAATATCATAAAGCATATTCATCATAATGATCAAAGAGATTATGAAAAAAACCACATAATACAATTTGTTGAGAAAAATGAATCTGATTGTATTAATTCAAATGAAGAAGAACTTTACAACCTGTGCCTTGATGCTGTACAAGCTCCTCC
>APFE030993722.1:371235-383973 GCA_000404065.3 Pinus taeda
TAAGCTCATCCTTCGGATGAGTCCAACTTAGTTTAAATTTGAACCCTAAGAAGGAGTGGTCCGTTCCTGTTTGTAATTGAACATGTCCTTTACTGTTAAATTTTAACGAGTCCAGTATAGGAGAAACTCGACATTTTTCAATTTTAGGTAGTCAGAAGAAAAACTTAAGAAAACTCCGTGGTTGTCCTTTTTCGTAAATTTGTGTCTCCCAAGCCTGAAAAAGTATAAAATAATACTTGAGAGAACCAATTGACCATTACAATCAAGGAGTACTTTTCATAATTAGTGTCTCTGATCCGAAAAAGTAAAAAGCGATCAAGGACACGTCGTTTTATAACCAATATCGAATTTGAAACAACAAAAATCCGACAATCGTTTCATGTTTATATGGCCAGAAAAGAGCTGTAAGTGGGCCGTCTTTTTAATTCCATTTTAACGAGCGTAAAAAGAAAAAATCGGCAATCTTTTCGTATTTAGGAGTCAGAAAAGAGCTTAAAGATGACTCTAATGCTTTTTGTTGAAAATGATCAATTTTGCCTGAAAAATCCGACATTCCACACAAAAACTCAAACATTACTCATACCTGTTTAAAATAAATAAAAATGCATCGAAAAGTTACCTTTTTAAAGTGAAAAATAAACAAATTAAAAATTCATTTATTCAAAAAAGCTTATAAAAAGGGCTTTTGTAAATTCATTTTTACCGTTTGACTTCAGAGTGAGAAAAGAGAGCTTTTGGGTAAGAAACTTCCCGTGAAGATTGCGGAAAATCCGTCTGTTGGAATCGAGAACTGTCACCTCCAGGTAATCCACATCACTTTAATCTTGCATTTCAACTGTTTGAATTTTGTTTTTAGGTTTCTATTTTTATTTTTATGAAAAATTTTGTTTAAATGACCGCTCGCAGGGGTCCACAGGCGTAGCATGCAAAACCTGCGGACCCCGAATTTTTCCTACTAAGGAAAAATCCAGGGGCCCACACCCGCTGTTTAGGCAGAGTGCAGAACTATGCACTGTCTCTAACTTGGAGAGTGTGGACCCCGCGACATAGGTTTTACAACTTCAGGTTTTCAATTTCCACCCAAAAACTTTGATTTAAAATGTTCTAATCCACCTTTCTTTTAATGTAGGATATACACCATGCTCAATTGGCGAGAACGGGAACACGAAGATGTGGATCTTGCCGCAATTAATCATCAACCTTCAATAGATGCATTGAAGGCATGCGGGCTATTCAAATTCTGGGCCATACCTGGCATGAGGGCCCAAGTAGACTTTTTACAGTGGCTGGTGGACAAATGGAATATACAGGACTAGTGTTTCATTATTGGTAGCCACCAGCTCAAAATGGAGCCAGAGGATATTTATTTGTTGACTGGTTTGCTCAAGAGAAGTGAATGATTGTCTCTATTCGGGACTAGGCCAAGTGGCCAGTCTGTCGATAGTCTCTGGCTAGAGTTTTTTAATGACCAAACAAGGGAGAAAGGGATTGATATCAAAACCATCTCCCATCCTGAACTCAAAGTGATTGCATTTACTGTCACCAGACTCTGCAGAAGCGCAGCATGTAGCCATTGGATCCCAAATGCAGATGGCAGTAGACTGTTATCGAGGCACCATCTTCAACTGGTGCGAAGCTGTGTTGGCTAATGTAAAATGCCAACTGACTAGAGCAAAGAAAGGACATCTGAAAAACTTTGGATATGGTTTCTTTGTTGTGAGCTTTGGTCTAGAGAGGGTCACGATGTTGGTCCCACAACATCTTTCCATTGGAGCTGGACTTCCTTGAGAACCCAAACTGATGCATTGGATTACAGTTATTGCCCGTCATCCTAAGGAGGGTACAGAGTTTGTTCGATTTCCTCCTGAGTATTTTCATTGGTTAGAGAACCAAATTTTTGTGATTCAGGATTTTCCTTATGCTGGGTTGGATTATCGTGGTGACCTAGACATGGCTCTTCCACCAGGAGAGCAATGGGATGACTCAGGTAAAATCATTCTCAGCAGTTTCTAATTTAAATTTTTTTTTTTTTTTTGTCTTTTAAATCGTCCAAAACTGATAGTAAAAAGTTTCAAATGTAGATGTAGGTCCACGGCGACCAGCCACTCTCCAGCCCTATGAGAGGAGACACCTAGCTGTAGCAGTACCAGCCCCACAGGATGAATCTATAGAGACCTTGGCCGAATTGGAAAATCATCTAGAACGTTTGACAACAGACATTCCAGAGATTAGCATAGATGACATCCCTCTTAGGTTACATTTCTATGTGATTGGGGTCCCGGGACCTTTCAGGAGGTTCCTTTGTAGGGTGGCCTGAGCAGTGGTTTCTTATCGTGATCATCACCAGTGATAGGATGATCGCCTATTGTAGACTCATATAACATTTTTATTTTTTGTACTATCATTTTTTCCGATCATAAGGTGTTTTTCAACCTATGATCGAAGACGATGTATATTTGACACACTTATATGCTATGCTATATCACTATTACTGGCTATCTTGTAAAACATGTTATGGAATGTTTTTAAATTTACTGTTTGATTATTGCAAATGTCTATTTAACATTCGAGAAGAAATTGCATCTGCTAATGTATTTAAATATCTTGGAATATGTTGATATTCAATATAGTCAAATTCACGTTCCAACAGACGAACTCTTAAAAATAATCTTAATAACACTGGATTTCTAATGGCATAAACTCTATTAAGCTGCAATACAACGAGTTCAGAATCTAACCTCACAATCAAACTCCAAATCCCAAATCAAATGGATTCAGATAATAACTCAATCACTGCACTATACTCTGCAATGTTGTTCGTTGTTTGGTCGAGGCTTACCCCATGCATAGATACCAACTCATCAAAGGGTGAATAGATAACCCAAGCTATGGAAGAAATGTTCTGTGTATTACGACAAGCACCATCAGCAAAACCAATGTATGTTTGAAGAGACGTCGACATCTGCAATATCAAGAGTAAAATCAAGATAAGCCGGAATAATGACCAAAACACTCTCTAATTTTCTAATCTAAAACACACCAGCTAGAAAGAAAACTAATATAACTAAAACCTCCACACCTAGATTTAAGCATAATACCTCTCCAGATAGAGACCATTTCTGGGCTTACCTAAAGAGACTCCGTCAAAATCTACCAATTCATAGGCCCCTTTCGCCAGCTTTCACTTAACAACATAAGGACCATGCCACATCGGAACAAATTTTCCAACCCCTAGCTTATCGTTTGCTTGATCGTATAGTAAGACTAGGTCTCCTTCCAAAATATTACAAGGTGTAACATTTCGATCATACTGAGCTTTAATTCGTTTGGCATGAGCTTCGATTGCTAGTGCAGCATCACGTCGATTCTCATCTAGCTGAGCCAAGTACAACAAATGTTTCTCCTCTTCGGAAGTGGTTGGGAGTAACTCTATGGCTATTTGCAAAGACGGGATTTCGCATTCAATGGGTAACACAGCTTCCAAACCGTAAACCAGTTGGAAAGGAGTGAAACTAGTTGATGTTTTTACTGAGGTTCGATATGCCCAAAGTGCTAAAAATAACATGTTATGCCAATTCTACCTATGAATCCCAATGATTCGTCGGATCATAATGACTAGAACTTTGTTGATGGCTTTAACCAGACCATTAGCCTGTGGGTAATATGGAGTAGAACTATCGTGACGCAGTTCAAGTTGATTTGTTAGTTCCGTCATCATGATGTTTCGAAAATGATGTCCATGGTCAGTGATAATTGCTCGTGGAACACTGAATCTAGTAATTATATGATTGAAAACAAAAATCGCAGCAGTTTTGCCATCTGCTGAAAATGTAGGCATCTCCTCAGCCCACTTAGTAAAATAATCTACCGCAAGGATGATATACGCATGCCCCTTGACCAAGTAAGGGTTACATGTAATAAAGCTTATACCCCATTTTGCAAAAGGACCGACGGTAATTATAAGGTGGAGAGGAGCAGGTGGAGCACACATCTTTCAATCAAAAATTTGACAATTATGGCATTTTCGAACCGTGTCAATACAATCTTTAAACAAGGACGGCCAGAAAGTTTGCTTTCCCTTGCAAATTTTGGATTTGGCGAAGAGACGAAGGAGGAGGCAATTTGACAATAGCTTCAACCTTTGAGGGATCGACACGGATGTCGTCTTTCAAAACAACAACTCCCAGTAAACGACCTGTTTCTATACAGAAAACACATTTGTGTGGATTCAACCTAATTCGATAATGCCTACATCTCATAAAGATTGCTCATAAATGAGTGAGATGATTGGCTCTACGTAATGAATGGGCAGGTAAATCATCGAGATAAGGTCCCACAATGTGCTTGATGTCATGAAACGCGTAAGACATGGCTCTTTGAAACATTGCTCTGGCATTTTTCAACCCAGAAGGTAATTTGTAATAAGAAAATGTCCCCCATGGACAAATGAAAGCCGTTTTTGGTTGATTAATAGGTAGAATGTTGATTTGATTGTATCCGTAAAAACCATCCATAAAGGAGAACATTTCGCTGCTGGCACAATCATCAATGATTTGATCGATATAGGGAGTTGGGTAATTGTCTTTTGGACAGGCTCGATTAATATCCCTATAATCGATACATATTCTTATCATTCCTTGCTCTTTGTTAACAGGAACAATATTTGATACCCAATCCGTTAAGGGAATTGGATAAATGAAACCTGCTTTAAGTAATTTCTCAACTTCTGCTTTAATAGCAGCAGCTTTTCGTGGGTGAATCTGACGCAAACGTTGCCAGACGAGTTTAGCATCCGGGTAAGTTTTGATTTCATGAACAAAAATCGCTGGATCAATTCCTGGCATTTCTTCATATGACCAGGAAAACACGTCGCAAAATTCTTAAAATAGGGCCTTATATGTTTGAAATTCATTTTTCGTACAAGAGGCACCTATATGAATGTTTTCAACAATTCTTGGTTTAACCAAGATGTCAATAGGAACTATCAAGAAATATTTCCCAAATTTAACTCAGAATCTAGATTTTGCAATGGATTCTATGGTTCCTTGACATAATCAGTTGTAAAAATAGATGAAAAATCATTTTCAAAATAATCAATCTTAGGTAAGAATGAAGATCTATGATGAAGATCTTCCCATGGTAAATCATCAACAGACAAAATTTCACGAATCTGCTCATCAGTGTGAACAAGTTCGGAAAAAATTGTTGAATCTGAGTTTGATGCTGAAAGTGATTCTCCATGGACCACATTCATTAGGTCAATTTTGGTTGAAGAAGGGCCAGAAAATAACTGTACAGCCTGATACACAATTTCATAGGGACTCAAAGGCATAACATCACCAAATGAATCCATCTCAGATTCGAAAGGTATGATCCAAGGATCATCATAAACAATGGTGTCTGATGAAATCATATGAATGGTTGCAGTAGAAGGCGATATGTTAGGAGGAAAGGAAAAAGTTCCTAGTAAACCAGAATCTTTAACCAATCCTACTCCAACATCCTTGTAGGGGATAGTTGTTTTACCGACATGCTAGATACTTTCAAAAGAGGCTGGGTCAGATGAAAAGTAAGTTAGTTGGTCTATAGTTATTATCTTTCCATTATGAGGAAACTTTATAAGCTGAAAGACTGATGAAACAATAGTAGTCATAGCATAAGACCAACTACGACCCAAGAGAAGGTTGTAATCTAGAGGGGCATCAACCACTTCCACATCTAGATTAACAGTTTTGCCTTCAACCCCTATAGGTAAATCCTGTAGAATGCCAAAAGGATGGAACCCACGGCCATCAAAAGCATTTAGAATCATCGGGGATTGATTGAGTGTGAGAGAACCAAGTGATCTCCAACACTGGATCGACATAATACACGTTGAAGCTCCCTCATCAATTACAGTCCTAAAGCAAGGTCTGTTTTTTACTAACATTGGAATCTGGAAAGCCATTTGATGAGGTAAGCGAGGTGTACTATTTTCTAAATCGAAGATTATAAGATTCGCGTCCTGAATATCAACAGCTCCTATAGCCAATAATAGCAATTTATGTTGTGCTGGGCATGATTGCAACACCTCCAAAGCCGACATTGCTGAAGGGGAAATAGCTAAGTCTTCAACAATGTTATAGTTCTGAGCAGCTCTCACATGTAGATTGAAAGCTGACTTTCGAAGTATACCTTTAGCAGGCGGTTTAATTACTAAGTCTAGGATAGGTTTCTCGATCTGTAGCGGATCGGAACCAGGAGTTGACGTTGATGGGTTTGAATTAGAAGATTCTGCTTCCTTACCACCAACAGGTCTTTTACTTCCATAATCTTGCGATCGTGTCGCAATCCTAACATGGGACATCATCATTATGGGTTCTTCTAAGGCATTTGAGGAAGAACCTATCATCTTACTATCTTGACTAGGAAAAGGATCTTTCAAGACAACAGGCGTTTGAGAACCTTTGACAATTTTCACAACCTCAGCGTGATGAGGGAAGTCTCTTGTAAAATTCTTTTCATCACAAATGAGACAAGGATAACGAGGTTTATGTTTCTCATTAGTAGATTCCATTTTTTCTGATTTCTGTTTCGAATTTTTATCTGATTTATTTTTCTTCTTCCCCTTCTTCTTACCGCCGGATTTTGATTTGGCCGTAGATGATCCTACGACATGAATATCGGCAGGAATTTCAGCGGAAGAGTCTCCTGTTGGGGAATCTGGTAAAGTTATGATAGGAGAAGAATTATTTGAAGATTTCTTCTTACTTTTAGTATTAACTGAACCAATCATACTGTCAGTTGCATGAGACCCTGAAAGAGCAGCAGTTATTTGATTTTGCTTCGGAAGGTCAGGGATTTTCTTGTGTAAGGTACCCGACTATGTATAAACAAGGTCAAGGTACTGAGCTTGAGAAATTACTTGCTCTTCAGTAACAACTCCTACCTTAGCTACATCTTCAGTGATATTAGGTAATAATGATTTGACAAACCATTCTGCTAAAATTTGATCCGGAATATAAACTTTCACTAAACGCCGTCGACGTCTCCATTCATGAATGTGATCTGAAATATAAGTGGACGTTGATTGTTTTAATGAATTTAATAATTCCGTGCCATTGTCATACCTGACAAGCAACTGAAAATGAGTTAAGAATGAAGTAGCTAGCTAACTAAAGTTATAAAAAGAGGCTCGTGGTAACTCAATGTACCACTTGGCCGCCAGACCAATCAGAGTGCGTTGAAAAAGACGTAAACGAATTGAATCATCTATAATGGAGTTAGATGCACACCAGAGGTGATAAGTCATCACATGGTTTGACGGATCCTCTCAAGGTTTACCTTCAAACTTAGGGATATTACTGGGCAACTTATTCGGCATTGGCAACCAAAACGGAAGATAATTAATCGGATCATTCGTAAGGCATGACAAATCAGGCAAGTCCAAAGTTGCAATGAATGGTAATTGATGATTAGGGTCTCGAAAACTATGGGTCATAAGACCAACCCCAGGAGGAGGATATCCAGGATAACTTGGAATTGGAATTGCATTTGGGATATTATATCCTCCCAGAAAACCAGGATTAACCAGACCGTACTGGGGTTGTTGATGTTGCTGATAAGTATATCTAGGGTATGGTTGATACTAATAGACTGGGTTCTGCACAGGAGGACTAAATTGGTACTCTCCCTGGTACGGTTGATAAGTAAATTGAGGTTGACTTGTGACAACCGTACTTGAACCAGGTTGTCCTATAGGCATCTGAACCAAAGTCTAAATTGTAGGTTCAGACTAAGGTAAAGATGCTTGAAGAGTTGATGTAGGAACAATAGAAACAGGAGTTGTCGATACTCCAGAAGTAGGTGGCGTAGATTGAACAGAAGCTGCAGTAGTTGCAGCAGTCGTTTGAGGTGGAGTTCGATGCGAACTAGGCCCAGACTGATGAGCTACAACAAGTGAAGAAGTTTGAATAGTAGGCTGGACGGGTTGCTGGGTTGAACCAGAAACCAAAGGTTGTCTAGATTGAGATGACAACTGCACATTAGGTTGCAATATCTGTTGAGATTGAGATGAATCCCACACCATATTCATTCCAGGGTATGGACCCATAGAAGATTGAGCATATTGAGGACCATAACCGGGTTGAGGGTAGGGTTGATAATTCAAAGGTACATTTCCAGCTCCTTGGACAAATGATTGACCTGAAGGTGGTTGGAAACTGTTAGCCTCCTGCTCATAGCAGGTATTCACCTTTCGTGATCGACATATGTACAGGCCAAATATGTCATGCTTTGCTTACAGAAATGTTCCATATTTGAATCCTCTGACAGTGAAACATTTTTGGGGAGGAAGTTGAAATTGAGTATGAAGTAGATGGCTGGTTTGTAAGGAAGAAGCGGCCTGGAAGAGATGGTAAAATGGTAGGATTGGTCCCTGTGCTTTATGTAAGCTCCTTAGAGCGATTTTTCATTGGGTACTATTAAATATGGAATGCTTCTGATGGTTGGCAATCTCCAGTCACAGTTCTCTCTGAGCAGGAATTTAATGATGGTTACTAGCAAACATTAACAACAGGAGGACTGGGCAAGTTAGCATTCGTACTTGCAGCTCAGATCAGCTTCAGATAGCCTTGATAGCATATTCGATCAGTTCTATATTTAATGAAGTTAAGGCTGCAACTGATGCATTCCAACCAGCCACAAAGAAGGTTGCAGCGATAGTTGGAACTGTACATGGAGTCCAACTGAGGATCATCTAAGAAAGGAAAAGAAAAGGGTTGGTAATTCTTGGAGGTGGTTTGATTTTCCAATTACAGACATGAGGATTTCCTTCCAAAACTGTGTTGTTGAGTTTTCTTGGGGGGACAAGAAACAAGCTCAATTGTTTTTGAAAGTCTCTGGCATTCAAGCTGTTGTTTGTGATGGTGCATTTGAGCCTTGTAGAAACTTAAGAGGTCAAGACATGAAGGCTGAAACAAGTCCTGTGGAAGCTACTGAAACCCATCCTAAGGTTTTGACTCAGCTCATTGTTCGCACTTCCACATTTAATGTAGTTGGTGGCCCATATGTTTCTGAACAAATGCTTCTTGAAAAAAATGTGAGAACTGATATTGGCAGTAGTAGTACTTCGCAAATTAGATATATGAGTCAAAGTGCTGAGTGTGTGCTACCTTTTCAAACTTATAAGACACAATTGAATGAACCCGAACGAAACAGATGTTTAGATCGATATCCAGCCATGGACCTTCTGTCTCCAACCTCAAGTTGTTGGCTTCGAGTGGATATAGACCTCAGTGAATGTTTTCTCACAGACTCTTCTCTTGAAGTCCTTATTTCAGAGGCAACGTTAAAATTATCTGGGAGCAAAAGAATGCGTGCTTTATTTGAAGTTGGAAAAGGATTTCAAACTGTCTCTGGTGGTGCAAAGGGACATGTGGTGCTTGCAGAAGACATCAAAATTTGAGGTCATGGACAACAAAATGGAGAATATGAAGTGTGTTGAAATTCATCATTGATACTTTTAGTGGCTGGTTGAAAGGAGGCTTCTTGGTTCTTCAAACAGGAGCTTTGGCTACTCTTATGGAATCATACAGAGCATACCAAATTTTTTTGAAGGGTTTTTGCATCAAGGGCATTGTCTCTTCCCTTTGTTTCATCAAGACAGGGCTCTGAACTGACTTCTGGTGTGCATGGAGCTCATAAAAAGAGGTTGTTTATAGGAACTTCATCATTTAAAGTGCAACAATTTTCCTCAGTTTTGGCTCATGTGGATATGTCAGGTGGGGAGCAAGGATTTTTAGTGGAGATGGATTTGAGCACAATGTTTGCACTTGAAAATGAGAGAGAAGAACTTTCATTTGATCTTTCTCGTTTAATGATCCTTGGTATACATCCCAATCGAAAAGTTATGAAAGGCAAACAACAGGCTGGCCAGATTCCTCGTTTTGGTTCCACTGAAAGATTAGGCGGAAGAATTCTTGGGGGAAAGTATGTACAGGATGTAGTACTGTGCAGCGATTCTAACAGAGTCACATCTGTTTCAGCAGTGAATGAACATGGAGATACAGAGCTGTACGAGGCAGATGTGGTAGTTTTGCTGTGGGAGTCAAGGCCCTTCAGAAAATTGTGGCCTCATCAGGGTCTTTAGCAGCTCGTCATGAGTTTTCTTCAACCACAAATATTGGGACAGTTGATGTAATGGCCGTTCGATTGTGGTTGGATTCATTGATTCAACTTAAAAATCCTTCTAATGTTCTTTCTCGCATTGGACCTGGTATTGGTGCCACATTATTTGACCTTAATACTTTGCAGGAAGAGTTTGCAAACGAAATGGGAAGTGTCCTGGAGGTTGATTTGTATCATGCAAATCCATTTATTCCTTTGTCAGATAAGGTGGTTATTGAGAAGATCATGAAGTATTTGAGTCAATGTGACAAACGTTTTGGGGGCACTCAAATTATGGACAGTAGTGTGCTTCGATACAAAGAAGTTGTTACTCTTTTTGGGCCTGGCTCACACCAGTATATGGCATCTACTAAGACGAGTTTCTCAAATCTATTTATTGCGGGTGATTGGCTGAAACAAGGCCCGGGTTCACATGGAGCTCGAGGATTGTCTCAGGAGAAATCTTATGTCTCTGGGCTAATAGCTGCAAATGCATCTACGAGAAGTCTTGGGATAGATTTCTGTGCAAACATAATTGGCGTGGAAGAAGATAGGGACAGTGATATCGCTTCTGTTGAACCCCATGTTTATCTAACAGTCACTATTTCTAAAGGAGAAGGTCCTTTCCTCGAGTTTATTTGCACTGGGTATGCCAAAGAGGTTTCAATCGATGCCATGGCTTTCAAACACCCACCGAAAAAGGCATCAAATGAAGGAGATCGAATTCCGTACGATGGACAAGCTGGGTATATTATGCAATATTATTACAGTTGCTGGCTGAATCCAAAGTTATCCTTTGAAGGAAGAACAGGGAAGAACCATTCGGAGGCGTCGAAGGCCAAATATAGAGACACAAGAGGCAGAAAGAGCTTCTGAGGGACCAAAAGGTCATGACCCGATATGATGCATGTGGATATTATCTTGTCAGACCTCTGAAAAAAGAATTCCGCCTTTAAATTCGGATATGGCCAGAGAATGCACATTTATATCCATATGTTCCTGCCCAAATCAATCGGGTAATAATCAATCAGGCGTGTTCCACGTTGACTAATTTTACAGCCTAATGGCAATCGAGGCATCAGGGATTAGTTACAGGATACTCTGCCTCATCTCGTCCAGAGGCAACCCAACACAGAACAACAGGATTCCCAATTTTCTGTAATTTGCAAGGTGGGTGTTCAGAATCTCCAATGGGGTTTACAAAATGGAAACAGCGTCTGCATCTCCAATTCCAAGCTTTTCAGATCTCTACTGCATACATATCCCAATAGGAAGAGGAGGACCAGGAGAAACGTTGCGATAGTAGCAGAATCGGTGGCCAATGTGAACAGGGATACTTCTGGCTCAGAGTGGTGGGACAATCTCAGAGGAGTGGCTAGTCCTCGCTCTAGCGATATCGTTTGGCCAGCAGCAGGGGCATTTGTAGCAATGTCAATCATGGAACTCATATTACTGTTGCAATACCTCCCCATCTCTGTCGTAATAGAGGATTCGACTTGGAAGTAGTAGTGATGATGGAGGTGACTTGTCTGATGATCCTTTGCAGGATGTCGATCCTTCAAATATTCTCAAAAACACGCAGACGAGCTTCACAGCCTACGAGTTATCAGTTTACAAGTTAAGAGATGGGTATACCCAACAATACAGTCAGTTCAGTTCTTGGGAAAAATGGTTAGCGCACAGCAAGTTGAAAACTGAAGGGACAGCCACCGCCTCAATCCAAAAAGACAAAAATCATTTATGGAACCGCCTAAAGGATTCATGCGCAGCCTTAGATATTTACTCCAAGATGCCAGCTGCCCCAACCCAGCCCATATAGTCTTTCATGCATCTACTTTTAGCAGAAAACACTGTTTTAGTTCAGATCTGTTTAGATAAGTTTGATAGATATTTTGAGATATTTTCCTTAAGATCTTATCCACAGATCTAAGTCTAGAATTTTTTTCTATAAAAACCTCCCTATGTACTGTTCAAAAGGGTGAGAGTTTTTTGATCGATAATCTGATTGTGAGGCTTGCTGTATACGCTCTAACAGATTTAATAAACAGAGCATTGCTGGAACATGGGTGTTTGACTGTCTAAATGTGGATTCGATGGCTGAGGAACAAGACTACAGAATTCTCGAGTTTCCTCATGGACTAATAAGTTTCCTCTTCTCTTTCTTGCCTCTGTTTTCAGTTTTAATGTGTTTATATCGCCTTTGTGTCATGATCTAAATAACAGAAAAGAAGACTAGCTCAGAATTCGCTTAACAGCACTCTATGCTCAATTCCTGTTATTTCTCTATGTTTATCTTCTAAACTAGCCTATAATATGAATTCCTCTTAGGCTCATATTTGCACTAGTTTCCTCCGTTTATGAATCTTGTTGTAGGAATTCAAGTAATTGCTCCTATAGGATATTCATTCCCGTTCCCTCTGTTAGCACGAATGAAAATTACTTAGCTATCTTTCATTCCCTGACCTCCATTCGTCTCATTTCAAGCTTCAATATTGGTCCATGTGTAGCTATCCTGCTCTGTATTCCTCTTCCGTCAAAGAAAACACATCCTTCAGTCCGCATCCTTGACTCCATGCCCAATGTTCTAAACCT
>APFE030993723.1:2404-13476 GCA_000404065.3 Pinus taeda
TGGGTCCTTGGAAGAAATAAGGGTAGATTTAGATAGGAGGGTAGTCAAAAGAAAAAGAGGACAATCAGGGTCTGCTAATTCAAGTGCACCCAATTCAAATGAAGAAAAAATGTTAGGATTGCTAGGTGGGGTAAGTAGTGTAAGGTTGCAGAAGTAAAGGTGCCATTACCATTTGGCTTATCAAAAGAATGACTCATCCCATTTAGGGTATTGGCACCATGGCAAAGGTTTGATGACATAACAATGGAAGCATGACTAATTTCCCCCTTTTTCCCAAACATCATTTATTAACATCCCCCCAAGGACCTTGGGATCTGCCCAAAAGTTCTGTTTCACTTCACTCCATGACAAGTACCAAGTCAAATTATGAGTTTACTCAAAGAAAGGAAACCACATTTCTTGTGTAAAAACCATCATTCTGAATTCCACTCATTTTCAATCTCTAAGTTTTACTTCTTAAAGCTTAGCATTTTCCACTACATATTCACCTCACAAAGTCACATTAACAACTAATGTATTATTTATCTCCCTAGCATGGTTCCCCTTCCCTAGTTCTACAGAAACTGTATAAAATCCCAAAAAATCTATTTAAATACCCTCCCCCTGGCAATATAGCTATACAGTCATGTATTGGGGAATATTAATCCATCAGGGACTAATATTAACCCTCCTTCACCACCCTAGACTATGGGTTTTAATCAAAAGTTTGGATAAAAAATTAATTCCCATGGTCTCCGCCCTCACAACCCTTTTGTTACCCCTCCCGCACTATCACATGGGTTTGTAATGTTTTTTAAATAAAACATATAAACAGGCGCATACATTATACCCCGCTAACCCTAAGTCTAAACCCACCCCGCTCACATTTTATTTAATTCATTATTTAAATTGGGTGGGTCCCGTGTCATAAACTGCCGTCACCTCACACTCCCCGCCAGCCGTCCGATCTTTGGCGATCCCAATCCAAAGGTGGGCGGTCAATCTCACCAGGGAGGAGGCATAGGTTTAGCGTCCGGGGGATTGGTGGTTTCACTACCAAACCCCCGCCACGCGTCACTCTCCCGAGTTGTTCGGAGGCCCCCCCCCCCCTCTTACCATTTACGACTCAAGGGTGGTGCGGGGAAACTGGAAACTGCCTTCCCGCCCTGTGACGTCATACCCACGTCACCATGATGTCAGCGCCCACGTTCCCCGCCACTGCTCCACGTCGCCTCCACGTCATCCATCCGCACCCAGGACCCACCGATGGCATCATGCTGACGTCATCGCCGAAAAGCGCCAAAAGCACCAAAAAGTCCTAATTTCGCACAAAACCACGTGAAAGAGCCATTCTTGTGTCATTTTCACCACTCATTTCGGAGCGTTGTGCATGCTTTAAGACAATTTGCCGCCAAACTCACAATTCAACCGTTCGAGCTGCCACCACCTGCTGAATTCAAGTTGATTGCTTGCCATTGTACCAATTCAACGCCCTCGGAGCTGCAAAAACCAGGTATTTTCCCACAGTCGACCTAATTCACCCATGTTTTTGCCATTTTTTCTCCTGATTACCTGAAAAAAACTCTGCAAGCTCCTCACATTTCAATTATCTACTTAAAACTGCCTAAATTCCCTGGTAAAGTTCCTACACCAATGAAATTCGAAAAGCCCGCGCCCTCCTGCAAAATTCACCATTAAAGAGTGATTATAAAGCCTGAGCCTGCCAGCTGAAGTGCATACAACTGTGCATTAATCCCTTACTAGAATTCCCTCTGCAAAACTCCAACTACTTAGCTCAAAACATTCTGGTTTTTTCCACAGAGTGCCCCACAGTTCACCAACCCTGTGAAAAGTCTTTTTGAACTCTGAAAACTACTCACTCCCAAGTACAAATTCAGTGTGCAGTCTTCAGCCTTTTCACTAATCCTAAGCTCAAGTACTAATCCAGGAAGGTTTAAACATGGCCACTCCATCAGCTCTAGATGTTGCTCCTATCAATACACCCAACAAGGAGCTTGAAGCAATGCCTTTAGTGGACAGTGATTTCCTCATTCAAGATTTTGTGGGAGAGAGGAATCACTTGCAGACCTTCTGCCAACTGAGGAATAGCCACTTAAACAACAGTGATATGTATGGCATCTGGGATTCAAATCTGCCCATCTACTTCTTGCCTTCTGTGAATATCTTTCCTGAAATCATTCACCTCTGTGCTGAGAATTATGACCAAAGCCTCAGAGCTGTTAAGTCTCCATCTGGGAGCATACTCTTTTACATTACTCCTGATTCCATAAATCAAATGCTCAACTTCAAGCAGACCCCACTACTCTACCCTTTTTCCATAAAGCACCTGCTGGATGAAGGCTCCAAACTCTCTAGCACTAAGATTGCTACAATTGCCAAAACTTTCATGAGAGGAGACCGCCAACCTACTGGGCCACCTCCTTTCCTATATGCAAATTTCAATGAGGTAGGCAAGCTGCTTGTGGACATGATATCCTCTGTGTTAGGTTTCTCCACAAATGAACATATTGATGAAACTGTGTTGGTCCTGTTATCTGCATACAGCCTTGGGAACCCCCCTACTATAAAATACAACTATGCCAAGTTTATTGCCAACAAAATACATGACCAACTGCTAAGGCTGAATAGGGAAGCAATATTTAAGTATTCATCATACATCTATCACCTGTTCATGTACTATCAGACAGATTTCTTCCAATGCCCTATCAAGAAGCTGGATTCACAGGGTGAGAGGAGGTCTGTCATCTTCTAGTCTTCAGTTTTCCATCAAGTCCAGAACTCTCCCTATTCCTATTGTGAATTCATTGACCAGTTTGTCTATCTAGTCACATGCCTCTTGAAAAGAACTCCTCCTGCCAGATTGTCAAATGACATGCAGAAAATCTTACAGCTGTCCAAGAATTACAAAATAGGTGGTTGGTATTTATACCAAAATCACACAGTTATCAGGATCTATGGTTGTGAGCTCTGTCCTTACAGGCTCCCAATATATGTGCCTATGAGATTGTTTGCCTTGGAATACTATAGGCAACTCATCAATTCTGATCTTACACACTTTCATAGTGCCAAGAAGAAAGCCAATTTGAAATTCAGAGACCATCTATGCCCCTTCATCATGAACAAGAAAGATGGTTGGCAAGAAGCTGATCAAATACTGGGGCAACAACTTAAACTAAAAAGGAGTTTCTGGTGGGTCCCTTATGACCCTAATGGCTTTATCAGTGCCAGAAGAGTCAAATATAGGCTGTTAGCCTATAAACATTGTCCATATCCACAAATTGAACATTTTTCCAACCAAGATGAATGGGTGCCTGGGACATTAGTGGAGGAATTTACTCAAGAAGAGATAATGGAGAAAACTGTTAAAGATTTAGAAAAAACTCTTGACTTGGATCCTTTTCAGCAGGTTACATTCAAGCTACCAATCCAAGCCGGAGAAGGCACATCCACTGCTATAGCCCCACAGACTGTCCAGCAGGCATCTACAACAAAAACAACCACAGCAAAAGCAAAAGAAGTGATGGATGTACAACAGGAAATACAGGCAGAACAACCCAACACTTCAAAAGATCAAAGTCAAGGGCAAGCCCCTCTACAGCAATCTGAAGCATCACAGCTTCCAGTCTTACAAATTCCTCTAAATGAGGAAAGAGGCAAACAATGTGATAGAGAGGGAGACCACACCTCCAAGTGGGCCAACACAGCAACAAGAGGCCAAGAGGCAAAGGATTGACTCTCAGGTCGAAGAAGAACACATTAGTGAAGAAAGGAGGCAGAGCTAGAGCAAAGAAGGAGAATCCAACCAACAAACTGCTACCATCTCATTCCAGCAGGAACAAGCTATGCAGCAAAGTATAGAAGTGTCCTCTTCCAGGCAGCAGGGCAAGCAACTAGCTAGTATCAAAGGAGATTTTATGGAGATTAAGGCACAAAATGAACTCTTGAGAGTTCAACTTTATGATCTATTCCTAAAGGAAACACCCTCCAAGAAACAAAGATTGATGGCAACATATGATATCAAGGAGGATAAAATGATTTTGACTCATTTTAAGCCTAAGGTTCCAAAGCCCAAATGAGCTGCAGACTACACAAAGAAAAACCTAGAGGTCCTCTCCAAGGACATACATCCCATGGATCAAATAGAACTGCACAAGAAAACAGGGGAAATGGTGTATGCCACACTTGCAGACAGGGCCATGCTGGCCCATCAGTTAAAAGAATCACTTAAAAATACAAACACACAGCTAGATTTGGAAAGGATGTCTTCCATTGCTAAGGACAACAGAATAAAAACTTTGGAAGACATAATCATTGATCTAGGACATGATCCTAAAGATCCAAAGGGTATTAATGCCCTCATGAAGAAAAAGGAGGATGACATTGCTGCACTTAGAAAGCAGGCAAAGCTGCCTGCAACCATTCACCCTCAAACAACAGAACTTGCACAGGAAAAGCAAGTTGATGAGACCATGGATCTACTTCTGAAGATGAATCAGAGAATACTACAGATGGAAGTAGAATTGGAAAAGGAATTGCAGGACAAGCAAGGGGATTCAACCTCCCAACCCCCTCAAACTTCTAAACTCTTGGCCCTGGTCCTCCTACACAAGCAGCAGCAACACTAGAATCAAGTATGAGCTTGGAGGACTTAATGAAAGCTGTCAAGGAACTTGAAGTTCAAGTGATAGAAATTAATGAAGCCAAAGAAAGACTGGCCAAGCTAGAGGCCATCTATGATAAGTCCAAAATGAAAGTGGCAGAGAAGTAAAGGGAGATAAAAGCCTTAGAGACCAGAGTGAAGGCCTTAGAAAAAGAATTGCTTCTGGGAAAAACTCTGGCTGAGATCAAGAAGATTATATGGGCCAAAATTGGCCAATCAATCCATGACCAATGGAGGTCAATACAGGCAATATATGAGAAAATTGAATTAATAGGCATAGCTCATGTTGAAATACAGAAGGCCAGAACAACACTGGGAATTATGCCTGAGCAGGCTAATAAGATGATACATTTCCTCAATACTCACACTAAGGAAGAATTGGCAGCACTGGATATACGCAGTCGAACAGACACTATCCTAACAGCTAAGAAAGTGTTGACCTTAAGAAATTTCACACAAACCCTAGAAAGAAAATGTCAGGATATGCAAGAAGAAATAGATGATTTCAGGGCAAAAATAACAGCATTGCAAGATAGAGGATTACCCAGCCTAGTAACTGGTACTGGACAACTGCTGTCATATGAGCAATACATCACAAGGATCAACAATTATGTTGAAAATCGGATTACAACATCCACCAGCTCCACAGAAGAAGCAGGACTTCCCTCTGGGTAGTCTCTGTATGATAAATTAGAGAATTTATTTTTTATTGAGCATGAGATTAATCATCTGTTTGAAGTGCCTCCAAATTTCTACAGATATATTGAAGCAGATGAAATGCTCATGAAAATAAGGAGACATCAGCTACCTCCAGCTGATTGGTGGCAGGCAATGCTGGAAGTACTGCCCAGGTGATTCAAGTATATTCTTCCTTTTTGTCAAAATTCAGATCTCAGTCACAGTACAGGTCAGCAAAGAATCAAGCACACAGGTATCACAGGAAGCATCAAGTGCAGTGACTCATCAAAGCGCTCAGACAACGTGCTCAGCAAACGCATATTTAGAAACGCAGCTACAACCAACTTTGTTGATCCAAAAAGTCAAAATTTGTCTGATAGAAAGACAGCTGCCATATTAGTATTAACTGATATAGTTATTTCTATCATTTATTTCTGTAAGAAAGTTGGTGATGTAATTTATTACACAATAACTCACTGTCTAGATATTTTGTATCCTATTTTTGTATATATATCCCCCCATAGAACGTATTGAGGGTCAGTTGTAGTGAAACCCTCTCAGAAGAGCTGCATTGTATATCTCAGACTTTTTGCTAATACAGATTGCTGGTGGAGTTCCTGGTTCCTATACTATATGAAGGTGGAAATGAAGGACTGTGTTATGTTGCAGAATTCCTGTGTCATTTAATGGAACAATAAGTTATTCTGAACCATGTTTTTGTCTTTCTGTGTATGCAAAAATTCACATATGTTTCATGATCATAGTAATAGGGAAAAAGAATAGCTTAGGATTTGTTTGAATACACCCTATGCTCAATCTCTGTTTCTAAATATGTTTTCTTCAGGATTAGCCATGGATATGAATTCTTAATTGCTCATGTTTAAACTATTTCTCTCACTGTGAATATTGTTTAGGAATTCTTAACTGCTCCTAAACAAATACTCTCATTTTCTCCCCTGTTAGCATAGTGGAAGATTCTTAACTGCCTTTCACTCACTAATTCCATAATTTCATCACCTAATCTTTAAAAATTGTTCCAGGGATGTCTATCTGGCTTTGCAGCAATACTCTTCCTTCAAAAACATACTTCAGCAGTACACAGTCATGAACTCCATTGCCCAATGGCCCAAACTATTCTGTAACTTATATCTCAGCTTTGTTTGAATTCACCAACCAACCAAATCTAAAACAAAATCATTGCACCATAACTAGCCTAAAAATCACCCACCAACAAAGTTAAATTATAAAGAGAGAGCCCTCTCTAGTTGCAGGTAGGCTAGGACCTGTAACTAAAAGACTGGTTAGTGGTTACCTCAACTGTATTCCCTTTAGGAAGTAGGGAACAACCTGAGTGATAACATCATTGGCGACTCCACTGGGGAATCTATTTCAAATTGCCACTTGAAAGGAAACAAGCTTCCTGTTTTTCAGATAAATCTTTTGGGAAGTACCTCTAAAAGTTGTGACTATAAGCTTCTCATAAAACATTAAGAAAACAAACTCAGAAGCTGGCTCCAAAGAAGAAAACTCGTTACACTAGGTCAAACCCTGACCCTAATCCCCCAACGGTCTTTGAAAACCCCAATTTAATTCCTAAGATCTTGAAGAAGCAAGAACAACGAGGAGAGTTCTCAGATTGAGGTGCTGAAACAGTTCAGAAGAGCTATATTCCTACCCCTGCTAAAGTATCATTTCATCCTCATATAACCCCCACTTCTCCTAGTTCTTCATCCACTTCCCAAAGTAGCTTCCCCACTCCTCCATCCATTACACACCTTACTCCTATTATCCCTGTTGTTCCAACTATTCCACTCCTTCTTGCTGTCCCTTTTATCTCTGCAAATATGGCTAACAGGTATGCCCCTTTACACTTGCCTGCAAATCCAGGGGCTATGCCCCAAGATTATCAAAGCAAGATCACTTACTTTGATGGTACTGGTTCTTATACAGCCCAACAACACACTAAGAAAATGCAGGACTATTTTGAAAATTATGAAATTGATGACGAAGATGTAAGAATGAAAATTTTTGTACAAAGTTTAACAGGGGATGTAAGGACCTGGTTTAGGTCTTTAGCTGCACATTCTATACTCAATCCTGATGCTTTATACCTAAGCTTCTTAAACAGATGGGAAAAGAAGAAAGACCCTTTACACATACTAACTGAGTATGATAATTTAAAAAAGGGTCCACAAGAAACAGTTCAAGGTTACCGTGTTAGGTTCAACAATGTATACAATGCCATTCCTCAGAACCTGAGACCTCCACCTGATCTGGCCTTGATCAAATTCCCTGAGGGTTTTGATTCATATATGGCATCTCAATTAAGAGAAAGAGCACCTCCAAGTCTGGTAGACATGCGGAATATAGCTGTTAGTGTGGAGGCGAACCTGATTGCTAAGAGAACCAGAGCTAAAAATGAGAGAAGAACAACATTTAAAGAGGAACCCTCAACTTTTGAGCAAAATCTAGATGCAATCATGAAAGGTATGGAGAGGTTGGGAGATAGAGTTGAGACCATTGAGAGAAAATCCTCTTGGGAGGGACAAACAAGCAATACTACTAAGAACCCCAATTTTAGGAAAAACCAAAACCCAAATGCTGGGAGGACTGGTCCTAATTAGAATATCAGACCTCCATTTCAAGAAAACTATGCAGAGGCCTCAACCTCTAATGAACAAGTAGAAGATCCCCACATCAATCTAATGGGTTTGGACAGTGAACACCAAGTATTCTTAACACAAGATGATCAAGAAGCCCAAGAATACAAACAATTTCAAACAAAATCTGGTGAGTCATTTGATTTCAGAGAAGGGTATGATACAACAGTCTATGAAGTACACAAACAATATAAGTTAAGAAGTAGAACCATAGATGTGCCTGAAACTACCAAACCAACACACACCAAACTGCCCAAGAAATCCAGTGATAAAGCTGTCTCAACAGAGTCCTCGGATAAAAAACTCCAAAGGGAAGTCACAGTGGAAGATGTATCTGATATACAGCCTTCAGTAAATCCCTCATCTTCACCATCGCTTCCAACAGAACTCTTGAGCAGACCTCTAGAAAACAATCACAATTCAGACATACCTCAAAACAGTGAACCTAGCCATGACAAGGTCACCCAAAACCCAACAGAAAAAGAAAAACTTGCTGCTCACAATATAAAAGTTCAGATGGAAAATCCTTTCAATTTAGAAACAGAAATTGGAAATCTGAAAATAGCCATTCCTCTTTCTGAATTGGCCAAAAATGAGGTCTTTAGACAACAAATCAATAGATCATTGCAAGTACCAGAGAATAGGGATGCAGTTAATATTTTGGATGATCAGCCAGAGCTGATTTTTGGCTCAGAAGTCAATGGCAAATCAGTGGATGGAGGTATCCCTCCATTTTATGTGAGCCTAAACATTCATGACAAAGTGCTACACAATGCCATGTTTGACTCAGGTGCCTCTCATAACCTAATGCCCAAGTCAATAATGGAAAAACTTGATCTAGACATCACCAGACCCTATAAAGACTTGTTTTCATTTGACTCCAGCCAGGTAAGATGTCTAGGCCTTATCAAGGACCTTTCTGTATCCCTAGTCCAATATCCAGCTAAAACAATTTTAATGGATGTGGTAGTAGCTGACATTCCACCCAAATATGGTATGCTTTTATCAAGATCATGGGGTGCCAAACTCCAAGGATCTCTGCAATTAGACATGTCATATGCCACAATTTCAGTCTTTGGCCAGCCAAAGAGATTATAGCGAGAAACACTGATGAAATATGTGGTCAACAGTCAGGAGAAGCCCCAAAACTTCCAAATCTACTCCATTCATTCAGACATGGACTCATTTATATTGTACAAAGCTGATGTGTGTCCCAAAACTGAGGTCAAGCTCCTTAAAAAAACACAAACCAGGCACATAAATGAACAGTCCACTGCTCAAGACTAAAAGATCATTGATGTGATTAACACAAAAAACTCAACTAATATATCACATGAATCACCAAAGCTAGACCTGCCCACTAAACAAATCTATAAATCCATTGAAAGAAACAATGATCAAGAGACCTTGTGGTATTTAGAATTTGATGGGTCAGTGAACAAACTAGGAGCAAGGGCAGGGATTTGGATACACAATACTCAAAATGGCCATGCTCTAGGTCATGCATATAGGCTTTCAGATGTACAAACAACATGGCTGAATATGAAGCCCTTTTGCTAGGTCTCAAATTGATTAGGAGTCTTGGAGTGACCAAAGTTTCCATTTTGGGTGATTCAGATCTAATTATACAACATATAAAGGGAAGTTTTGTCACAAATGATCTTAGGCTAAGGTCTTACAGGATAGCAGTAACAGACTTACTCAGCAGCTTCTTGGACTTTCAGCTCACCAAAATACCAAGAAGCCATAATTTACAGGCTCATAGTTTGGCAACTTTTGCAAGCACCTGTAAACTTCCTTTTGGGCCCAACCACCAGTTCACTACCGAGATTAAACATAGGCCTGCTGTCCCAGATAATGTAGACAATTGGCAAGTATTTGAGAATGATACTCAGATAAATAATGTTTTGACCATGAAAGAAGAATTCTCAAACTTAAACATAGACACAAGCATTAGGGATGATCAACACCAAACTGATGAACTTAAGACAAGTATATCAGCTGAAACAGCAAATGTGATGTTACATCCTACAACCTTTGACTCTGCCAATTTACAGAAGCTAAAACTAGCAGATCTTGATGAAATTATTGAAGAAGAATCTGAAGTAATTCAACTAAAGGATAATTTCCTACCCACAGGTCTTACTCCTTTAGAAGACATTTTTTATTCAAATGACATCCCTAAGAAACCAAAAATGCAACCCATAAATGCAGAAATTGAGGAGTGTAATATTGGGACCACTGAAAATCCCAAAATGATAAAGCTTTCTAGAACCCTACCTCCTAACAAGAAATCAGAATATATTGAACTGTTTAAAGAGTTTCAAGATGTGTTTTCATGGAGTTATGAGGACCTCAAATCCTATGATACTTCAGTCATCCAACACACAATACCCTTGAAAGAAAACCAGAAACTCTTCAAACAGAATTTGAGGAGAGTGAATCCAGTCCTTCTTCCCCTAATTGAAAAGGAAGTAAAACGAATGTATGAAGCTGGAATCATTGCACCTTTAAGATTTTCTGAGTGGATTTCAAACCTTGTACCCACAAGAAGAAAACTGGGGAGATAAGACTTTGTGTTGATCTAAGAAATTTGAACAAAGTCTCTCTAAAAGACCACTACCCCTTGCCAAAAATGGATCACATCTTACAAAGGGTAGTAGGGGCTTCAAGGATCTCACTATTGGATGGTTTCTTAGGATTCAATCAAATTCTAGTTCACCCAGATGATCAGGATAAAACAGCTTTTACTACACCTTGGGGAACCTTCAAATATGTCAAAATTCCTTTCGGACTCAAGAATGTTGGAGCCACATTTCAGAGGGCAATGGACATAGCCTTTGCTAAAGAAATCCATGATTTCTTAGTCATATACCTTGATGACCTCACAGGTTTCTCAAAATCAGACCAAGAACATTTAAAACATCTCAGACAAGTGTTCTTAATTTGCAGAAAATATGGCATATCTTTGATCCCAAAGAAATCATTATTTGTCCTAGAAGAAGACAAACTCCTAGGTCATATAATTTCAAAAGATGGCATAAGAATTGACCCTGATAGGATTCAAGCTATCC
>APFE030993727.1:0-48469 GCA_000404065.3 Pinus taeda
TAAGGCTCACCAGTGTGAAAGGTGTGTGCGAGCACATCATGCAGATGAGGGACACTGTGGCTCAATTGAAGAAACTCGAGGTTGATATATTGGAGTCCTTCCTAGTGCACTACATCCTGAACACCCTTCCGCACCAATATGGACCTTTCAAAATCTCATACAACACACATAAGGATAAATGGTCAATTAATGAACTCATGACCATGTGTGTTCAAGAGGAAGAGAGACTGGCGATGGAACTGGGAGAGAGTGCAATGTTGGTAACGCGTGGAAAGGGAAAATCTCAAGCCAATCGGAAAGGGAAAGGTAAAGTACCTCCCCAAGCCCGATATCAAGAAGGATTCCAAGTGTTTCTTCTGTAAAAAGAAGGGACACATGAAGAAGGAATGCGCCAAATTTCAAAACTGGCTTGCGGACAAAGGTAATTTAATCTCGTTTGTTTGTTATGAATCTAATATGGTTAATGTCAATATTAACACATGGTTGATTGATTTTGGATCAACAATTCACATTTCGAATTCGTTGTAGGGTTTGCAAAACCTAAGGAAGTCGGTGGGAAGTGAGCAAAGCATCTTATCAGGAAACAAGATGGGCTCGCATGTGGAAGCTATAGGAACATGTTATTTAACTTTAAGTAGTGGCTTTGTTTTAGAATTAGAAAAGACCTTTTATGTTCCAAGTTTTTCTAGAAACTTGATTTCAGTTTCAAGGCTTGTACCTTTTGGATATTCCTTTAACTTTTCAGAAAAATCCTTCAGTCTATTTTATAAATCTGATTATGTTGGGAATGGTATTTTGTCTAATGGTCTTTACTGCATTAATTTACAAAATAATGTCACTTATGATTCAATGCATGTTGACACTGGTACTAAAAGATGTGTTATTAGTGAAGATTCCTCTAAATTATGGCACCGGAGACTAGGTCATATCTCCATAGAAAGAATTAAAAGATTGGTAAATGAAGGGGTGCTTAACACTCTGGATTTTACTGATTTTGAGACTTGTGTGGACTGCATAAAGGGAAAGCAGACCAACAAGTCAAAGAAAGGTTCCAATAGGAGTTCAGACATATTAGAGATCATACATACTGATATATGTAGTCCAAACATGGACTCACATGGTCAGAGATAATTCATCTCCTTTATAGATGATTACTCATGATATATGTATCTCTACATGCTTCATAAAAAGAGCGAAGCATTAGATGCCTTTAAAATCTTTAAGGCTGAAGTAGAGAAACAATGCGGCAAGCAAATTAAGATCATGAGATCGAATAGAGGTGGAGAATATTATGGTAGATACACAGAAGATGGACAAGCACCTGGGCCATTTGCAAAATTTCTTCAAGAGCATGGGATTGTTGCCCAATACACCATGCCTGGTTCACTCGACCAGAATGGTGTAGCAGAAAGAAGAAACCGAACATTATTGGACATGGTGCGGAGTACGCTTAGCAACTCCAATCTTCTTAAATCCTTGTGGACTGAAGCACTTAAGATGACAGTGTATATATTAAACTAGGTTCAAACCAAGGCTGTTCCTAAAATGCCATTTGAATTATGGAAAGGTTGGAAACCGAGTTTGCGACATATGTGTATTTGGGGATGCCCATCTGAAGTGAGAATTTATAATCCACAAGAGAAGAAGCGGGACCCAAGGACCATTAGTGGGTATTTCATTAGATATGTTGAAAGGTCTAAAGGTTACAGATTTTATTGTCCATCTCATAGCACTAGGATTGTGGAATCAAGAAATGCAAAGTTTCTTGAAAATGACTTGATTAGTGGGAGTGATCAAACCAGGAACATAGTTTCTGAGAAGGATCATTCAAAGTTTCAGCGTTTCACCTCAAGTGATAGATTGGTCATTGTTCATAACACCCCTCAAGTACAAACTAGTGGTGAACAACCAATTGTTGAAGTTCCACAAGTTGTTGAGGATATTCTAGTAGATGAGGGAGTTCAAGAGTTGCCAAGAACTTTTGAACAACGAGTTGAACCACATACTTCTCAGGAGATGATGGTACAACATTAAGAAGATGTACTAGACCAAAGAGATCAACAATTCCTGATGATTATGTTGTGTATCTGCAAGAATCTGACTACAACATTGGAGCCGAAAATGATCCTGAGTCCTTTTCACAAGCTATGCGTTGTAAAGAATCGAATTATGGTACGATGCCATGAAGGAGGAGATGAATTCCATAAAGAGTAACGAGGTCTGGGATCTTGTTGAGTTGCCTAATGGTGCAAAAGCCATTGGATGTAAATGGGTCTTTAAGACAAAGAAAGACTCATTGGGCAACATTGAGAGATACAAGGCAAGACTTGTTGCTAAGGGATTCACTCAGAAAGAGGGAATCGACTACACAGAGACTTTTTCTCCTGTATCTAAGAAAGATTCTTTGCGCATTATTATGGCATTAGTAGCCCATTTTGACTTGGAGTTGCAACAAATGGATGTGAAAACGGCCTTTCTTAATGGAGATCTAGAGGAGGGGGTTTACATGAAACAACCTGAAGGATTCCCCTCTAGTGATGGTGAGCACTTGGTTTGTAAGCTCAAGAAGTCATTATATGGTTTCAAACAAGCATCCCGCCAATGGTATTTGAAATTCCATAATGTAATTTCTTCTTTCGGTTTTGTAGAAAACATTATGGATCAATGTATATACCTGAAAGTTAGTGGGAGTAAAATTTGTTTTCTTGTTTTATATGTGGATGACATTTTGCTAGCAACCAATGATAAGGGTTTGCTACATGAGGTGAAACAATTCCTCTCTAAAAATTTTGATATGAAGGATATTGGTGAGGTATCTTATGTCATTGGCATTAAGATCCATAGAGACAGATTTCGAGGCATCTTGGGTCTGTCTCAGGAAACCTATATTAATAAAATTTTAGAGAGATTTTGGATGAAGGATTGTTCACCAAGTGTAGCTCCCATTGTGAAGGGTGATAGGTTCAATTTGAACAAATGCTCAAAGAACGACTTTGAAAGGGAACAAATGAAGAACATTCCATATGCTTTTGCTGTCGGAAGCCTAATGTATGCTCAGGTCTGCACAAGACCTGACATTGCATTTGTTGTGGGAATGTTGGGACGATATTAGAGTGATCCAGGTTTAGACCACTGGAGAGCTGCAAAGAAAGTAATGAGGTATCTTCCAGGAACCAAAGACTACATGCTTATGTATAGACGGACGGACAACTTGGAAGTAATTGGCTACTCAGATTCTGACTTTGTTGGATGTGTTGATTCATGCAAATCAACATCAGGATACATTTTTATGATAGCCGGTGGAGTTGTATCATGGAGGAGTGCCAAGAAAACCTTGATTACCACTTCCACTATGGAAGTTGAGTTCGTCTCCTGTTTTGAGGTTACTTTACATGGTGTATGGCTTAAGAGTTTCATTTATGGGCTTATAATTATGGATTCTATCTCTAAGCCATTGAGAATATATTGCGACAATTCAGCTGCTGTTTTTATGGCTAAAAACAACAAAAGTGGGAGTCGAAATAAACACATCGACATTAAGTATTTAGCTATAAGGGAACGTGTTAAAGAAAAGAAAGTGGTCATTGAGCACGTCAGCACTGAGTTGATGATCGTTGATCCTTTGACTAAAGGCATGCCACCGTTTCAATTCAAGGATCATGTAATGAATATGGGACTTGGTTCCATTATGTAATTTCTCATTGTATGGACAATGTTATTTTAATGAAATTCTTAATTACTGTGATGTTTTTCTCATATTTATGTGCACCTTAATTAGATTTGAGAAAATTCATCTGTGTAGGACCAGGAATAAACATAAGGTTTATTCATTAAGAAATTGTTGCCACATAAATTATAATAAGAATAAATACATAGTAATACATGGAAGATAATACTCGTCATTAGAGGACTTATCGCCATGATTCATGTATCTATTACTTAATATAGATTATCAATGGGTTTTAAGATGAGACATTAAGTTTGGAAGTATGGACCAAGTGTGAGAATGTTAAGCTCCATTAAGTTTTTCCCAACTGCTGCCTACAATTACGGAAGTGAACTGTAGTCATTTCCTTAATTTCTGGAAACCAACTGCAGTAATTTCCTTAAATTACGGAAATCAGCTATAGTTAATTAATTTCTCGTTGGGAGCTTCTGAAGTTGTCCATTACTCCATCTGGAGTTCTCTACCATGATCTGTGGAACACCTCACACATAGCCAACAAAAGCTTGATGGAAGCTTGGCTATATATATTTCTGTTTGGTCCCCAAGCTTGTATCTTAATCTCCTTCGGTTTTACACCATCAAGTTGAGAGAGCAGAGCTTGGAAGTGCCTTTAAATTTTCTGTATTCCTTTTCTTTCTACTTGCATGAAGATTGTGTTACCTTCATAGCTGTTTGCGATATTTTTAGGCATAAACGATACTGCTTCAGATTTTCTGTATTCCTTTTCTTTTTGCTTGCGTGAAGATTGTGTTACCTTCATAGCTGTCTGCGATATTTTTAGGCGTAAACGAGACTGCTGCTCCTCATTGTTTGATTCAGATACGTGACCCCGTCTCTGAGTGTAATATCTGCGGTTGTCCCAGACGTTCAAGCGGAATCCCCTTCGAAGCTCTCTCACACAAATGCACTCACTGTTGATGACCAACATATGGAGCTTCTAATTTTTGACAACTCATCATATATATACACACGTTTTTCATTTGTACAGACATCTCCTCCAGTCTCTTGGTGTTCTTTCGTTTGAAAAGAGATTGGAGGAAGATCGGGACAAAAGGCTCACAGAGCTTCTGAGAACCATATCTGCTGCACTGGATCGAATCTACGACAAGGCAGGTTTGTGTTGTCTACAGTTTTTATCAGCGGGGAAATGCTTGTGGTATCTGAAGTCCGGAATTTAAATTGAGCAAAAGTAACAACAATGACTGGAGGTAAGTTTTCTTGGGCATCCAATTTTTATGATTTTTTACAATAAGTAATTATTCCACATTAAGAGTCGTTGTTTATCTATCAAAAATTAGTAATTATTAGAAATGGAAGTTACTAAACAATTCATATAAGACCTCAACCAATTACTTTACAAATAAATATATTTAAATAATAATAAAAAATAACAAAAAATAAATTCCTAATATTCAACAATACATAAGCATCATAAATTTAAATTTAAATAATAATAAAAATAACCACAAAAATAAATTTCTAATATTCAAATATACATAAACAACCTAAATTTTTAAACATCATAAATTTAAATTTAAATAATAATAAAAAATAACAAAAATTGAATTTCTAATTTTCAAATATACCTAAACAACCTAAAAATTTTAATAAAGACAAACTAATACCAAATTACAAAACCGAATGCCTTGTACCTATCAACCAAAATATAATAATACATTGATATAAAAAATATAACGACCACTGATATAGCAGGAAATATGCAAACAGAGGGTTTGCCCAGCAATTCAACTTTATAAAAAACAACAATAAATTGAATCCCCTTCCAGGTTCATGTAAAACGAAGGAGGTAGTGTAATTGCACCTTTGGTCCATGCTATTATTTCGACATCCCAACTCACATTTTACAGTACCAACAATCAGTCTTTGAAAATCAAACAGCCTCATTCTTTCATTTATTACAGAGGGATGGATAAAAGTTTAAAACTCCCAGCAATGGTTTTAATAATCTTAACTAGGTGGAAGGTAGAGCAGAATTAAGAAGAAGATAACCCATCAGTTTTACCGTGATCTTTATTTATTGAAAGGTAGAGGAGATTTAAGGAAGGGGAACCACCAAATCTATCGGAGCCACAGTAAAAGGAGATGTTATTAGGTACAGCGTAGCGAATTTCTTGTATTGTGCTGTGCTGTTTTTGTTGTATTTACAAGAAATGCGCTACGCTGGACCTAACAACTGGTATCAGAGCCAGTGTTGAAGGAGCCTGGAGCATGAGTGTTGTGCTTGTATGGAGCTGATGGCCGTTGGAAAGCGCTGGCATCTGTCTGATTGAGCACTGAGCCGAGCGCACGGTGGTGAAGGCAAGGCCTTCCATTAATGCAAAGCTTGTGTTTTCAGTGTTGTGATTTCTGTATTTGTGATTTGCTATTTCTGTTTCTTGTTTTGTGTGGTCTGTTTTCTCCGGGCCTAACAGTTGTTTTTTGTGGGATTTTTTTGGAAGTTTTCTTGATAAGTTTTTCCAGTTTAATTTCTCTTAAATCTGATAGGAATTTATTGAAATCATAAGCTTGATGAGTAACTGTATACAATCTAAGTGCTTTTAAAGTTTTTTAGAGCACTGAATCCATAAAAAAAACTAATTAAAATAACACAAATCAAAATTTCACCTTAGTTTTTTCCATAATATTCCAACACCAAAAAATCCAAAATATCTCACTAAAAACAATTTCCACATTAAGAAAGATAGAGTATTGTAGCTTTAAAGACTAAAGTAAAATGCGATAGACCTGGAGCTAAACTCTCAAACTAAACCAAATCTCAAAATAGATATATAACAGGAAGTCGAGAACCATCCGATGGATTCAATTCAACCGGCCTTTGAAGGTGTGAAGATGACCCTCATTGTTAGGTCTCAGGCTATCTCGTTGGTTTGGATTTAAAGATAAAAGTAGCAGAAGTTTAAAACAAAGGCACTTAGAAAAGGTTATGGGAGGCCAAGGGACTCGTAGAGTCTTTTAAGGTTTAAAATGAAATTTTAATCTTGGATTAAAAATGTAGATAGAGAGGAGGATAGCTGGGACCATTATTTCTGATTCATCAATAATATTACAACCGGGGACTGCCTCTGTTCCAGATGACTTGGTTAAGCTAATTCAACTGAAGTTTCAACTAAACGATGTCTGATGGGAATTAAAACAAAGGTCTTGAATATGGACGTAAGAAGAAGTGTATATGCTCATGTTTATTTATTATTTAATTAAATGTATTTAATATTTCTCTATATATAAAGGCTAAAATGATTTTTTCTTCTTAAAGGGCTATTCATAAAGCAAGGGTCAGTTAACCTTCTTTACATAGACAGTATGACAAAACCTTGCTTTCTAGGAGATGCAGGTCCAGAGGATATGTGAAGATTAACAAAAAAATCTAACATTCATTATATTTATCTTGCATGTTTTAGTTGATGTATTTCCTATATTTGCTATCCCTGATAAACATGATTAGTTGTTTGCCTCTTGTTAGAAAGGGGTTATTTAGGGATAATTGCTGCACAAGGCCTTGGGCTAACTTGGAATGTGTGTTACTTAATTTAAAATTTTGTTGTTGTTAACTCAATGTAGCTTAGTGTTACTGCCACCTGATTCAAGAAAAAAACAAAGTTGGATAAATAAGCTTAGAGTGTATTATCTGAAGATCCAAGGCCCAAATTATTTGTTGAAGCCTGAATTTTATATTACCATGCATTGACTGAAAATATAGAAATATATGGTAGTATTTTTTTTCCTTGAGCTTTACTGTGTTATCAAAAAGCCCTATTTCTTTTCAACTTGTATGGATGTCTGGGCTTGGCATGGTTTTTTGGCTGGATGTTTACACAGCAACTGTGTGAAGGCAAATCACTCTTCTGCTTTATATTTGTTGTAACTTATTTTATGGTGCATCTATAGGCTGCAATAGTCTGCACAAAAAATCTGGAAGCAAGTCAATTATTTACACAGTAGAAACTTGAACACAGACGTTGCCATAATGCCACTACACAACATATGCCCAAGAGCCAGTAAGACATGTTTCCTTTCTAATTTATGGAAAACTATACTTTAGGAACTATTGAAACTGTAGAAAACTTTGGAACGTTAAGAAGGCATTCAACAATTAAATAAGCCACCTTTGATGCAATACATGAGCTTCCAATGTTGGTTGGCAGTTTGACTTCTATTAATCCTCCAGACAAAACATCTTTGATGCTATTTATGAGCTTCCAGTGGTGGTTGGCAGTTTGACTTCTATATTATCATTCTCCAGAAAATGTGAAACAGTGATTCAGACCTTGATTCCATGTTGACCCATTTCAATTCCCAAATAAAAATGTATTACACATCCTGGCAGCCCAAATTAACTTAGGCATTGTTTACGAAGGTACCATGCGGTGATTGTGAATCCAACCTCCACTTCAATGACTTATTCCTTTGTGAGGTTCCAACATGAATCCTAGACTGTTTCTCCTTTTCCAAGGTAATGGTTATCAGAGTCTAGTGACTATCAGTAATACAAAGTGTTGGAGTTGATATTATTCCCTTGAGAGGTCCCGGCATGAATCCTGGACCATTTATCTTCTTCCATGGTAATGATTATCAGACATGTGGATAGTCAACCGAACAATAAAGTTTACAATTCACAATTGTTGACAGAATGTAATCCAATTCAAAACGTGATGCAAGCTCTGGAAGTGTTTTACAAAACCAGAATTCTATACAGGGTATGATCTCTATAACTAAATCCTGATCAAAACATAAATTCTGAGCTCAATTAAGATCAGTGAAGAATCTATTAATATCTTAACTGGAAACAAATTTTGTTTTTGGTTGTGAGGATTGCCCATGAACCAGTGAGACTCTGTATCATTTTGCATACCATAAAAACTCTGTTTACATTGATTCTGCTGTCAGAGGACAACATCCCGTGCGTGACAGATCATTCTCGAGACTCATACTGGTACTGCAGCTATCAGGAAGTGTTGGTTTGCGAAGGCATTTTGTTAAATTGTTCTAATATTTTGTTCCATTATGGGAAACTGTTGATATTTTCTGCTTGCTGCTCTTCCATTTTCCTCAAAGACTTTGTTGTTCTTTCAGCTTACTCTAAGATTTTGCATATTTTTACCACAAAATTGCTTCTGGTGGTTCCATCTTTAATTACCATCCAAGCTGGCACGATTTCTGCTTTGTTATCACTGAAATGTTATGGGGAGACAGTGCAGTGCAGGGGTAACATTAATGAGTTTAAATATACCTGGATTATCAGCTCTGAATCTTATGGCAACCCACCCACTCATTGGAGCGATTACTGTGTTGCGTTGAGGGGGATCAACAAGATTAAAGTTGAGCGGATCAGTTGCTGGGTTATAGTTTCCCAGTCCTTCTCCCACCACATAGAAACCGTAGCCATGAAGATGCATCGGATGGTTCTCTGCCACGAAGATGTTTGTTGTCTGATATACCAGTTGCACTGTAGAATTGTATTCCAGTGCTTTCACTTTTGTTGCATGTACAGGAGTCCAAAGACTTAGGGGTATATTATCTCCGCTATAGTTAAATGTAACCGCATGATTTGAAGGAAAATCGGTTGTAAAGACGCCATTAATGCCGAAATAATTAGCTTGAAGCAGAGCGATCGTGGGCAATGTAAATAATATGTTGTTCATACTTAAATTATGAACAACATATTATTATTATTATT
Source organism: Pinus taeda (assembly GCA_000404065.3). Lineage (NCBI taxonomy): Eukaryota > Viridiplantae > Streptophyta > Pinopsida > Pinales > Pinaceae > Pinus > Pinus taeda. The sequence goes on from APFE030993727.1 coordinate 9,423, forward strand.
ATTATATAGTTAAGTGTATATCAAAATAATTTGTAAGGTTATATCAAATTATTATATGAGATTTTCTCTTTATTAGATAAGGAATCTGTTAGGAAACAAGTGATTATTAAAATCATAGTGCACTTTTTATTTTCTATATTTTGATTTAAATTTACAATAGGATATATACTCTTAAAATATAATAATGAAGAATTATATTATAATAAATATTTAATTGATTTATAATTTAAAAAAATATTTATGAAATCAATTATAATTATATGTACATATATTAATTAAATAAAATATTAAGAAATTATTTTTTATTATTATTTTATAAACTTTTAAGAACAAGAATTGCACATCTGCAAGGAAAGACTTTGAATCGGTTTTTTAGGATTTTGAAAATTTATGTAAATGTAACACTTACTTACAAACTATATATTTGCAAGATTAGATCGCAGGAAAGACAATTATCAAACAGAAGCTAAATTGCAGGTTCCAAACTGTATATTTGCAAGATCCAGTTGCAGGAAAGAAAATTATCAAAATGAAGCTAAAGAAAATTATCAAACTGAAGCTAAATTCTATCGAATTAGCGTCAATTAAGCACATTGCAAGATCAGATTGCAGGTTCCAAACTGTATATTTGCAAGATCAGATTGCGAGAAAGAGGATTAACAAACTGAAGCTAAATTTTATTGATTTAGGGTCAATTAAGCAAAATTTTCTGGGAGAATGATAAAAATATATTGTAAAATAAACACATTCCAACCGAATTTAAGAAAATGCAGAAATAACTTTACAAATAAACATCGCAGTAAATAAAATACATGAAAAATAACAAAATAAATCACAGAGACACAAAACTAAACCAAAGAAAAAATATACTCTGGAAAGAATTGGTGTTGGAAATTTACTCACAATGAGATAATAAAGTTGAGCGGATCAGTTGTTGGGTTATAGTTTCCCAGTCCTTCTCCCACCACATAGAAACCGTAACCATGAAGATGCATCGGATGGTTCTCTGCCACGAAGATGTTTGTTGTCTGATATACCAGTTGCACTGTAGAATTGTATTCCAGTACTTTCACTTTTGTTGCACGTAAAGGAGTCCAAAGACTTAGGGGTATATTATCTCTTGTATAGTTAAATGTAACCGCGGGATTTGAAGGAAAATCGGTTGTAAAGACGCCATTAATGCCGAAATAATTAGCTTGAAGCAGAGCAATCATGGGCAATGTAAATGATATGTTGTTCATACTTGTCGTAAGCATCGTTCCGTTTGGGCCTGCACAGGTCTTCCCAGTGGGGCACGGACGCAACCCGAGACCAACTGTGGAGATAGCCTGGCGTTTCAGGCTGCACTGAAGGGAGGACGTACTGCTGTTCTGACAACATGTATTCCTAGTCCCGTTTCCATTCCGCCTGTGCCTGTTCCCCTTGCCATTGATCTAACGCCTGTTTGTTCCCCTTGCCATTGATCTAACGCTTGAAATTTGTGTAATCATCTAACATCTAATCGTATCGTATGGTGCACAAAATGACACGTAGGCAAGGAGGAGAGTTGATTTCAGAGAGAAACGCCGTAAGGCGTAAAAATATAACGACCACTGATATAGCAGGAAATATGCAAACAGAGGGTTTGCCCAGCAATTCAACTTTATAAAAAACAACAATAAATTGAATCCCCTTCCAAGTTCATGTAAAACGAAGGAGGTAGTTTAATTGCACCTTTGGTCCATGCTATTATTTCGCCATCCCAACTCACATTTTACTGTACCAACAATCAGGTTTTGAAAATCAAACAGCCTCATTCTTTCATTTATTACAGAGTGATGGATAAAAGTTTAAATATGGTTTTAATTATCTTAATTAGGTGGAAGGTAAAGCAGAATTAAGAAGAAAATAAGCTATCAGTTTTACCGTGATCTTTATTTATTGAAAGGTAGAGGAGATTTAAGGAAGGGGAACCACCAAATCTATAGGAGATGTTATTAGGTACAGCGTAGCGCATTTCATGTATTGTGCTCTGTGTTGTGTTTTTCCAGTCTCTTGCTGTTTTTGTTGTATTTACAAGAAATGCGCTACGCTGTACCTAACAACTGGTATCAGAGCCAGTGTTGAAGGAGCCTGGAGCATGAGTGGTGTGCTTGTATGGAGCTAATGGCCGTTGGAAAGCGCTGGCATCTGTCTGATTGAGCACTGAGCCGAGGGCACGCTCGTGAAGGCAAGGCCTTCCATTAATGCAAAGCTTGTGTTTTTTATGTTTTCAGTTTTGTGATTTCTTTATTTGTGATTTGCTGCTTCTGTTTCTTGTTTTGTGTGGTCTGTTTTCTCCGGCCCTAACAGTTGTTTTTGGTTTTTTTGGGAAGTTTTCCTGGTAAGTTTTTCTAGTTTAATTTTCCTGGCAGGAATTTATTGAAATTATAAGCTTGAAGGGTAACCCTATACAATCTAAATGCTTTTGAAGTTTTTCAAGGCACTGAATAGGATGAAACCATTCGAAAGTATTTATAAAGTATTTATATCTAGCTCTGTTCTCTTTTACCATTTTATCACTGCTTGTAAATGATCTGTTATCTTGGATCTAAATGCTTTTGAAGTTTTTCAGGGCACTGAATAGGATGAAACCATTCGAAAGTATTTATATCTAGCTCTGTTCTCTTTTACCATTTTATCACTGCTTGTAAATGATCTGTTATCTTGGTTTTGAGATTATGGTAATAATCTAGCTGCAATTTGATGTTAACCAGAGTTTTATTATTGCAACTGTAATCTTTTTGAACTTTCAGGTTGATGGATATTTACATTCAATTGTTTTCAATTCTAAAGAGCTCTCATATTTTTATATATAAATAATTTTCATAGGATCCTCACAGGATCCTCTCGCCTCTTTCAAATTCATGGTTGTTAATTAACATAGCAGTTGTTAATTTCGAAAGATTGACCAAATTTGAACCGGTTGTAATATTCTTTTTTCTATTTTCCCTTGACTTCCAAGGTGGGTGGCAGCCAGGTTATAGGAGTGAAATAACTCTTTTCGGTGTAAAGGCAGAAAAATTATGATATTATGGTATTTGCCCATAGCATGTGTCTTTCTTTTTCTGAAATCTAACGGGAGAAGTATGGTATTATGGTATTTGCTTTTTTATCTCTGGATTCTGGCTTTCAGGTTTTAATAAGGAGTTGTTTATAATGTGATTTTTTGGAGATTATGGTGACGGAATTTGGCGGAAGAAATTGAGGTTAAATCTTGATTTGTTGCAGTTAAAATGGTTTTTTAACTGCATATTTGGATTCAGCACCCTGAAAAACCCCTGGGACGCTTTGATTGTGCAGAAACTAGCTATCAAACTTGCAATTCCAATAAATTGCTTTGCTACCAGATTTTGACCAGAAAAACCCACCTGAAAGGTTTCCAAAAAATCGCATTATAAACCTGAGTTTAATAATCCCTTTTTATATAAAAAGTGACTTAAATATAATTTAAATTAAAAAAGTCGCTTACATTAAGCAAATAAACAAATAAAAGATTCTTAAAAAAAATAAAATAATATAGCTTATAGAAGATCATAGAGAGTTCCATCAAACTTTTAAAAGAGAGGCGGAGCAAGACATTGAGATTTGTTTAGGGTGATATCTCTTTGGTAGTTTCATCCCAGGTTCAAAAGTGTGTTTCAGTACTTTAACAATTTGATGAACAATTGTGCATGCCATTAACAAGGGTTTCATATATTGACATATATTGTTTTTCCCGCCATTAATAAAATAAAGTGATTACATTCTTTGTATTATTTAAAGGTTTCATTATTAATTATATGGACATATATTGTTTTTCCAGTTATTTAATAAAATAAAGTGGCTACATTCTTTACATTATTTAATGTTTCATTTTTTTTAATGATGCACTTGTTTAATTCTTGTTAAACTTGTTTTTATGTCACACGCGAAGTGCATGATATGATGGTGGGGTTGTTGATTGTCACCCTTCTTACCAGGTTTTGATTCCGCAGCAGTGTATTTGATGTAATGTTGTCAGATAGTACAGACGTATATGATGTAATATGATTGTAACATATGGCTGAAATGATGTAATATGATTGTAACATGTGGCTTTTCAGCGGAGACTTTAGCTGCATGAAAAAAGAAAAAAAATTATAAATGCATGTTATTTTTGGATATTCTGATTCTGTAACGAGGGTTTGTAAATTATTGTGAAGTTTTCTATAAACCCCAAAAGGGAATATTACAATGTATCAGACAATTGTGCATCCTGCCAAGCTGAGGATTTTTTTATTGGATTTTATTTCCAGAGCAAAAGATTTTTTCAAACTATTTAAGAAATTTTATGCAGATCGATTTAATTGTTAATTGTTTGCGAATGCATGCTATTTCTGGGTATTTTGATTCAGTAACGAGGGTTTGGAAATTACTGTAATTTTCACTAAAAGCCCAAATGGAATATTACAATGTATCCTGCCAGGCTAAGAATTTTTGTTGGATTTTATTTCCGGAGCAAAGGTTTTTTCAAACTGTTTAAGAATATTTATGTAGATCGATTTAATTGTTTGCCTTTGTCGAGATCTATGAGCAAAATCATTGATTCTCTATTTAATATAAATTATTTACTTGGCAGATTTATATTTATATTTTTTCAGCTTATTTTCAAGGGTTCATTATTTTATGGAGTTGTTTATAATGTGATTTTTTTGGAGATTTTGGTGACAGAATCAGGCGGAAGAAATTGAAGAAATTGAGGTTAAAACTTGATTTGTTGTAGTTAAAATGGTTTTTTAACTGCATATTTGGATTCAGCGCCCTGAAAAACCTCTGGGACGCTTTGATTGTGCAAAAACTAGCTATCAAACTTGCGATTCCCATAAATTGCTGCCGGATTTTGACCAGAAAAACTCAGCAGAAAAGCTTTCAAAAAGTCGCATTATAAACAACTGCTTATTTTATTATGTGATTCTTCCCGCCATTATTAACAGATCAAAAATATCAAAAATATATTATTATTTCTCCTGCACAAGATACAAGGATTTATTATTATTTCCACAAAATATTCCACACCAGCTACTGCACAAAGATCGATTTTGCAGAAACTGTCATTCTAGTTATTATTGCAGAAGAATATTGCTATTTTAAAGGTTTATTGCCAAAAATCATTACTAGCAGGAGGACAATTTAAGGATTCATTATTATTTTGTTTGTTGTAGAAAGAGGAAAATTTAAGGATTCACTATTATTTTGTTTGTTGTAGAAATCTCTACAAGGGTTTATTATCTTCACAAAATATTATTTATTTCTGACCTTTGTTGCAGGACGGTTGATTTTGAAGCTTTAATTATTTGTGGGATAATTATTTCTACATTGGATATTGTTGCATTGGGTTATTATTTTTATTGCAATATATTGTTTTTTTATTATTATTTTCACTGGGTCAATTTTTTTATAAAGGTTGAAGATTTATCATTTGTTTTTAGTGATTCATTATAGCTTTAATGGTTTAATTATTTTTATGGGTGGGAGAATAATTTTTTTTATATTTTTATAAAGGTTGAAGATTTATCATTTGTTTTTAGTGATTCATTATAGCTTTAATGGTTTAATTATTTTTATGGGTGGGAGAATAATTTTTTTTATATATTTTGAGGTAAAAAATAGTACTCAAAACAAAAATTACAACAAAAATCAACTTTATAAGAACCAATAGGATTTAAGATGATGATGTCAACTATTGGTATGATTCACCATTTTTGGAGTAAAAAAGTAAAATGATAAAAAAAATAAAAAAAATAAGAAAACCAAATTTTCAACTCGTATTTTCAACTTAAATTTGGAGTGGGAGCACTCGTTGGATTTATAATTTAATTCTTCATCCAAGAAATACCCATATTGCATACTTTTGATGGACTTTGCTACATGAAAAACATTATTACAATCATGTTTTTCATGTATTTCTCATTTTTCATATACCACAGAGTTCATCGAAACTATGCAACATGAGTACACATTAGATGAAGAATTTAATTATGCATCCAACGAGTACTCCCGCTGGGAGATAAGTTGAAAATACAATTTGAAATATATATATATATTCCATGATGATGTAATTTTATTTTATTTTATTATTTCCACTATTATTTTATAATATTCCTTAGGAGGTCCATTTTAAAGCTCAAAATTTCTCTAATGGAAGGACTTTTGATGGGTTCAATATTTCTTCAAGAGTTTTATTGCTACATCATCGATCAAGAGTTTATTATTTTTGTTGCATGAAAATTCAAGCCTAGTATAGATCGATTTCTCAAAGGGGGTAAATCGATTTTATTGAAGAAAGCCAAGGGGAGAGAAGAAAGGCTAGGCACTGAGATCCATTGATGCCAAGCCATTATGTCATCACTTTCTTTTTGGAAATGTCACAGGAATTAGTATAGTAATACATCAGTTGGTTCTTTGGGTTGCAATACTTCTGTGGATAAAAAACGGCAATAACTTATAGATCAGAAGCAAGAGCGAAACAGTAGGCCTCTCTTTTGGAAGGTCCATGCTATCCTTCAACAATCAAAGGGTATCCAAAAGGAAGATGTAAAAAATAAGTGTTTATTTGAACTTGGATATAGATTCCAGGGTATAAAGTCAGAATATGTCCTTCTACGATTGGATGCATTAGACATAGCTTTGTACTTGATAAAGCAATCAAATTAGAAAGGGTCAAGTTGGGTCTTGAAGCCATCCATTCTTGCTTTGAAATAGCCGAACTGCTTGGAACATTATTGTGAAAAGGTTAGACTCGCATTTACCTCTAACCTTAACAATGCAACTACCACTATACAATGATGACATCATGAGAAGGATTTTTTAGTTGATGGTAGAAGCCTTCCAAGGGTTGGATAATATCACACTTCTTAATTTTTTTTAGAGGTGAAAAATTCTAGAATGCATGGAAAAATTCATATTTGGTTTAGTTATGCCGGATCTAGAGTGCAATGACTTCATCCTCCAAATGCTCCATTACTTCTGCACCAACATTACAACATCTCATCTAGACTATGTCAAAACACACATGCAAGATATCATGTCCCTGGTTTTAGGAGAAGATAAGGCCATTTGCAAACAATTGAGGTCCAAATTATTGGCCATTTGGAGGAAGGAGCTAATTGTATCACCTATTTCCTATGAACTAGTTGAGGGGTTGGACAAATAGAACATAAAACTGCTCAGAAAAGCATTGACCAAGAAGGAACTAACAAGGATTGGTAGAGACAACAAGAATGAACTAAGGAGGAAAGACCTATGCTTTGTATGCAAGGGACCTTGGGCACTTAACCACTCATGCTCAAGTTTCATGAAGGAGATAACAAGAACAAACCAGGAGGGGACTCTTTCCAACCATTCCGACGAGGATTCTTTTACTATAGTCGAGTCCATTGATTTGTAGGAGAACATCCATGGAGGATACGCGAAGTCAAATAACAGTTCACTTGAGCAACGAAATGTTTTTGTGAGCACTAAAGACCAAGGAAAAGACATTTAGGGGGACTTGTAGGGTGAGTAAACAGTGATGGAAAAGCATGAAGAACACTTAAAGGTGCATGGGTACAACATATGTAACGAACCAAACTCCTTTGCCTTTGGAGGAATGGGGTAATTTGTTTTTTGTTCCACTGCCTTTAACTTGGCACTTCCTCCAAACCAACGGGTCAAATCGAAATGCAAGTAAATTTTTTTTGTAACAGACCCAAGTTAAAATATCATCTAATAACAGGTAATAAAGGCAATAAGACCACGGTTAAGGGACACTTATTCCAAGCTAGATGTTGGGCAAAATATCCTAGTGGGAAGCACTTGATGTGTTTATGGCTAAAGGGAAATTGGCAAAGGCAATGGCTAAACCTTTGAAAAGACAAAAAAATATTAATTGACATTTTATTTATGAAAATAAAGGAAATTATGAGAAAATGGAGTGAAAGGTCACATGTTGCATGTGAGGAGAAAAATGAAGGAAAATAATGGAAAATTAAAAAAATTAGAGGCATCATTAATAAAAAGACATCAGAGCATTGGTAGCCTTTTGTCAGTTTAGTTTTGGAATTAGTCTCAGAAAGGAGAAGAGCACCAAGAGGAGAACGAAAGCAAGCAAGCAAAGGAAGGGCAAGGAAAAGCAAAGGAAAGAAAGGATCAAGCAAGGAAAAGAGGGATCAAACAATTTCAACAGGAATACTTGTAGGTAACAGGTTGCATATATGATTTCTTTGCTGGTTTTGACATGCATGGTATGTGCATGTTGGTATTTGGTTATTTTGTTGTCATTGGCATGGATTTTGTTGGGTTTCGATAGTGGATTTTAGCCTAGCATTGCTATTTCCGGATAGCCATGGTGTGATGGGGGTTTTCTCGGTTGGAGCTTTGGATTGCCAAAAGATTTTGGATCCAGGTGAAGTGGTCTCAGGAAAATTCCCAAAGGCTTAGGAATCCCTTGACTGGTAATGGCAGGATACATGGTAAAGCCTAAGGGTGGATATGGGAAAATTCCTCAAAGTAGTGGAGAAGAAATTCTGAGGCATCCAAGCTTGGTTTGATTTTGTGATCTTGACATTGGTTTAGGTGAGGTCACGATATGGTGAGGGTGGAGGTGGTTTAACCTCTGGATTGCCTTGGTTTTTTAGGGATTGGTTTATCCCATGAGATCCCACATTCATACTTGGAATATGGCACATGGGTGATTGGTTGAAAGAAAGAGTTGGTTCAGCCAATCAATGTAGGGTGGTTAGTGGAAGTCACAAACTTGGTTGGCTTTTGTCTATGTTTAATAAGAGCTAAGTTTCTCTTACTTTTGATGAGTAAGTGTATTTGTTATTATGTGGCTTTAATGGTTGTTCTCTCATTGTTATTTATCTGGTTATATGTTGGTTATAAGCATGGTTATATGACAGTTCTCAATCATGGCTCTATTCATGTTTTATTTGTAACTGAATAAATAATGGATGCAAGACCTAATTGATGTTATGACAACTAATGTGAGAAGGTAGAGACCCTTCTTATTAAACTTCAAATCAATTTTCAGCCCCTTATGCTCAGACTTGGATTCATGACCTATAGGTTGCATATTTACGAAGTGTTTGATAGAATGTCAATCCCGGTTGGGGAAGGTTACATCAAGAATTGGTTTCAGTTTTTGGTTTACAAGCATTGTCTTAACGTTTTTTATGAGTTCTGAAAGTTTCAGAGAGTTTAGGGCAGAGGCTAAGCCCCAACCTTGGAAAATAGCCTTAAATCTCATAATCGTTGGCATAGCACTGGCAGAGAAAGGCTATAGTCGCACTCAGGCAGGCTCATTGGAGCGATTGGGTAATCTTAGTTGCTTGGAGGACTTGGAAAGGGAGCGACTAGGGCTCCAGTTCAACAAAAAGGTGAGTTGTCTCAAGGACAGAGGGCCAGGAAGGGTGGGTCATCCCTTGGGGGCTCTATGGCATCATGAAGAGGTGAGTAAGGTCTAGTTGTGTCGACTCCATTTCCTTAAGGTCATCTAGGAGGATGTGCCTTATCATAGTAGCCCCTTAGTTCATGTTTACCCGGCAAGCCGATGAAAGTGCGTAGATATGAGAGGTGTATTACAGGGTGGTATCAAAGCGGATCGCACTCTCTTTGGGTAAAGTCTGATGCTGTCAAGGTTATGGGTTATGGTATATAGTTAGTATGGTCATGCATGATGTTGTTATGTTGTTATGATGATGTGTTAATATGATTATATGGATATGCTTGTGATTATAAATGTACATGCTAATGTGGACTGATCTTGCAGATGAGATAAACCTCCCCTGAACATCACTAAGGTATGGATTTGGTTTTGGTATCTATTTGGTTTATCTAACAAGGTACACTTATAGAAAGAAGAAAATCAAAGATGATGAGCAAAATGGTAGACTAAAGTTCTTGCGATTCTCCCTAAAGATCAGTTGGGAAGCAAGAAGAAGAGTATTCTCCTGGTATAATAGATACATTGAGGAGCTTGAGGGCAAAGATCAGAAGTTGCAAAGCAGACAATGACAAGTTGGTTGAGATTCAGGAAATACTTGCAAGGGCTCAGCAAAAGCAGGTGGAGGTTAATGCAGTGATTCTTTAGAGCTTGTCAGAGTTACAAAAACAGGGACAATTGAGGATCAGTGAAGACAAAGAAGAGAAAACTTATGGAGCCTATGGTAGCAGGTCTCAGTTCGGATACAGGTTGGATAGAGGGGACATAGTTATGCGTGGCAGATCATTGGATACACCTGACAGGAGGACTCGTATGTATGGGCATCATTCTAGTTCCTCATCCAGGGTACATCATCACAGTCATCACCGCCATCATATTTAGAGGGGTGAGTATTTACCTGAGGAGTTCAAGAAAGTCAAGCCTCCTACATTTGATGGAGAGATGAAGAAGATAGAAGATGCAAAGGCATGGCTGCTTGGGATGAAGAAATTCTTTATACTGCATAGCTACTCAGAGAACATGAAAGCCAAGATAGCCACCATCAGTCTTAAAGGGAAAGCAGATATTTGGTGGGAAGATGTGAAGAATGTCAAGGGCATTCAAGAAGACGAGTTGATTTGAGAGGAGTTTGAGAGACTCTTCAAAATGAAGTACTTGTCGGAGAGGTACTATGATGACAAAGCTAAGGATATTTTGTGTTGCAGATGGGTTCTATGACAGATGATGAATATACCAGCAGGTTCCTGGGGCTGTTGAGGTATGCGCCTTACCTCAAGGATGAGAGGGCTAAGATTCAAAGGTTTGTTAGTGGGCTGCCAACAACATACAGATACTGGATTGAGTTTGATGAGCCTAGATCCACAAAGGAAGCCATCCAAAAATTGAAGCATTTTTATGAGCAGTCAAATTACAAAGTCGAGCCTAAATGTGACTTGAAGGGAAATGAGAGAAAGTTGAAGGGAAGTGGCCACTGAAGCGAAGAAGACCTCAGGATGTAGGTGAGAAAGAAAATGTGGTTCCTTACAAGAAGTTCAATACAATTGAGAAGGGCCATGGGTTGCAGCCTGGAGAGAAGCATACTAGAGGTGATGGTAGAGGACTTTTGCAGTGTTGTATATGTGGCAAAGATCATCTAAAGAAGTATTGTCCATTATACCATGGAGATAGGCCTCAAATATATAGTGCTCAGGAAGCATAGACAGTTGGGTATGTTGGTCATATTATTCCTCGGATCTATGTAGCTGCGGACAATACGCAGGTAGATCACCAAACATCCATGATTGAGATGGAAGGTAAGCTCTGTGGTTCAATTATTTCAATGTTGATTGATTGTGGATCTAATTATAGCTATGTTAATCCTGACCTAGTGGATAAGTGTGGCTTGAGAAAATAAGTGCATGCAGAGTCTTGGTTGGTGCAGTTGGCTACAGGTACTAAGAAGAGAGTTCATCATTGGATAAGAGTTTGTGCATTCGAGTTGAACGATATGCCTACAACAACACATTTGAATGTATTACCACTGGGATCATATAGTATGCTTTTGGGTATGGATTGGCTGTATCTTCACAGGACCAAAGTAGATTGTTATGAAAAGGCTATTGAGTGCTTGGATGATAATGGCGAAAAGAGAATCTTGCAGGGAAAGAAGAATTCTACATCAGTGAGGATGGTCACAACTATGCATGCTAAGCGCAGTTGCAAGAAAGGATGTGTGATGTTTGCATTTCATATTTCCAGTGACAAGGGTAAGGATGTTGAGGATGGAAAAATCTTCAAGAGGTGCCTTGTACTAAAGCAGTTTCAGGATGTGTTTCCAACAGAGATTTCAAATTTGCCTCTCCACAAGGAAGTGGATATTTCAATTAAGTTGGTACCAACAACAACACTAGCATCAAAAACACCTTACAAAATGAGCACTCAGAGTTAGTAGAGTTGAAGTTGCAGTTGAAGGAAATGCTTGATAAGGGATATATTAGGCCAAGTGTATTGCCTTGGGGTGCACCAATATTGTTCATGAAGAATGATGGTACCCTCAGGTTGTGCGTTGATTACAAGAAATTGAACAAGGTGATGATAAAGAATAGATACCTGTTGTCGAGGATTGATGACTTGTTTGATCAGTTGAAGGGAGCAGTAGTTTTCTCAAAGATTGACTTGAGATCAGGATACCATTAGGTACACACAAAGAAGAGGACATCTACAGGATTGCCTTCAGGACTAGGCATGGGAATTATGAGTTTTTTCTAGTTCCATTCGGTTTGACTAATGCTCTAGCTACTTTTATTTTCCCGATGAATATTGTGTTGCGTCTTTATCTAGACAAGTTTGTTATTGTATTAATTGAGGACATCTTGATATACTCTAAGAATGAGGAAGAGCATGTCGAGCATTTAGCAACAATGTTGAGGTTGCTAAGATAACATGAGTTGTATGCCAAGCTTAGCAAGTGTAGTTTCTTTCAGACAAAGGTGCACTACTTGAGACATGTTGTCTCCAAGGAATGTATAGCAGTAGATCTAGAAAAGGTAAGAGTTATCATGGAGTGGGCAACTCCTAACAATGTGGATGAAGTCAGATCATTCATGGGGTTAACAGGTTACTATAGGAGGTTCATAAGGAACTTCTCATATGGGGCAGATATACATGATTGGATCTTACAGGAAGGACAACAGGATGAGAGGTACATGGAGCTTATGCATAAGCTACAACAGGTTACAAGTGATCAGGATGTAGATTATTGTCTCATAGAAGATGACTTGGTGAGATTCAGGGACAAGATTTATGTGTCAGATGACAATGAACTCAAGAAACCTGTAAAGCCATATTCAGGTCACCCAAGATACCAGAAGACATTGACAACAGTGAAGAATTTCTACTATTGGTCGAATCTGAGGAATGGAAGTGGCAGAATTCGTGGCTAGATATTTGAATTGTCAGCAGGTAAAAAAAGAGTGTAAGCATCCAGGTGGATTGCTTCAACCTATTCCAGAATGGAAATGGGAGGTCATTTCCATGGATTTCATTACAGGTCTTCCAAGGACACCAACACAACATTATTCTATCATGGTTGTGGTAGACAGGTTGAGCAACATAGCTCATTTCAGTCTAGTAAAGACTACCTATTCAGTTAGTGAGGTGGCACATGTCTTCATCAGGGAGATCGTGAGATTGCATGGTGCTCCAAAGACGATTGTGTCAGATAGGGATGCCAAGTTCACTTCCAAGTTTTGGAAGGAGTTGTTTGCAGGTATAGGGACAGAGTTGGCCTTCAGTACAACTTATCATCCACAAATGGATGGACAAACAAAGAGGGTCAAGAAGATATTGGAGGATATGATGAAGATGTATGTGATGCAACAGTAAAGGAGATGGGAGGAGTACCTTCCATTGGTTGAGTTTTCTTACAATAACGGTTAGCAGGAGTCACTAAGGATGAGTCAATTTGAGGAGCTGTATGAGCGAAGTTGTAACACTCCCATCAGTTGGAGTGATCCAATGAACATAGTACTTATTGGAAGACATTGAACAAGAAATGCAGGTTATAAGAAAGAATTTAAAGGCACCACAGGACAGACAAAATAGTTATGGAAACCAACATAAAGCATTTGAGTTTCAGGTTGGAGAGCATGTGTATGTGCGCATCAAGCCCAAGAAGAGTTCCTTGAGTATTGGATCATGTACCAAGTTCGCACCACTGTATTACAAACCTTTTGAGATCCTTGAGAGGATTGGACCAGTGGCCTACAGACTTGCACTGCCTCCAACAGTGACAGTCCATGATGCTTTTAATGTTTCATTGCTTAAAAGGTATGTAAAGGATGTTGATCACGTTATTGATTGGTCTGTATTGCAGGTGGAGAAAGAAGGAGAATTCCTGTCGGAACCTCAGTGCATATTGCAGTAGAAACATCTCATGCTTTGAAACAGAGCAATCGAGCAAGTTAAAGTGCAGTGGAAGCACTTTGGGCTCGATGAAACTACACGAGAGATGGTTGATCAGATGCAAGTTATGTATCCTTCACTGTTTGCCAGTGGAGGCAAATGAGTTTTTTGTATTGTACATATTTATGTATGGTTGTTATTGTAAGTACAACCATGAGTTGTGTTATAAAGCTCCAATAAGCAGTGTGGTTGTCATGTCATGTTTTTCATGATGGTTTTGCTTTGAGCAGATTGTTATTGTAAATACTGCAACGAGCTAGGTTATAAAGCTCCATGGGGAGTATGTTTAGCTTTTCAATGGTTTTGCTGGTTGTAGGTGTCATAGAACACCGAGGACAGTGTGCCCCTAAGAGGGAGGGTTTTTTAATGGTCTCAGGTTAAAAGTTCATGTAATAAAAGTTAATAAAGGCAAAATAAGACCATGATTAAGGGACATTATTCCAAGATGGATGTTGGGAAAAATATACTAGTGGGCATCACTTCATGTGTTTATGGCTAAAGGGAAATTGACAAAAGAAATGGATAAAGCTTTGAAAATGCAAAAAGGTATTAATTGACATTTTATTTATGAAAATAAAAGAAATTAGGAAAAAAATGAGGTGAAAGGTCACAGGTTGCATGTGAGGAGGAAAATGAAGTAAAATAATGGAAAATTGAAGAAATTAGAGGCACCAATAATAAAAAGACATTAGACCATTAGTTGGTAGCCTTTTGTTAATTCAGTTTTGTAATTATTCTTAGAGAGGAGAAGAGCACCAAGAGGAGAAGGAAAAAAAGAAAGCAAACGAAGGACAAGGAAGGACAAGGAAAGCAAAAGAAAGAAAGGATCAAGCAACTTCAGCAAGAATACTTGTAGGTAACAGGTTGCATGTATGATTTCCTAGCTGGTTTTGACATACATTGTATGTGCATGTCAGTATTTGGTTCTTTTGTCGTCATTAGCATGGATTTGAACGAGTTTTGACAATGGAGTTTAGGTAGCCTTTCCATTTCTGGATAGCCATGGTGTGATGGGACTTTTCTCGGTTGGAACTTTGGATTGCTTGAAGATTTTGGATTTGGGTTAGGTAGTCTCAAGAAAATTTCTAAAGGCCTAGGAATCCCTTGACTAGTAATGGCGGGATACACGGTAAAGCCTGAGGATGGAGAGGGAAAAATCCTCAAGGTATTGGAGAAGAAATTTTGAGGCAACCAAGCTTTGTTTGGTTTTGTGATCTCGACACCGGTTTAGGTGAGGTCACTGTATCGTAAGGGTGAAGGTGGTCTAACCTCTGGATTCCCTTGGTTGTCTATGGATTGGTTTATCCCATGAGATCCCACATTCATGCTTGGAATATGAGACAGGGGTGATTGACTGAAAGAAAGAGTCAGTGCAACCAATCTATGGTCGGGTGGTTCATAGAAGTCTCGAACTTGGTTGGATTTTGCCTATGTTTAATAAGAGCTAAGTTTCTCGTACTTTCGATGAGTAAATGTACTTGTTATTATGTGGATTTAATGGTTCTTCTCTCATTATTATTTATCTAGTTATATGTTGGTTATATGACAGTTCTTAGTCATGGCTCTATTCATGTTTTATTTGTAACTAAATTAATAATGGATGCAAGACCTAATGGATGTTATGACAACTAATGTGAGAAGGTAGAGACCCTTCTTGTTAAACCTCAGATAAATTTTCAGTCCCTTATGCTTAGACTTGCATTCATGATCTGTAAGTTGCATATTTATCAAGTGTTTTTCGGAATGTCAATCCCGGTTGGGGAAGGTCAGGTCAAGTCCCGGTTTTAGTTTTTGGTTGTAAAGCATTTTCTTCATGTTTGTTATGAGTTCTGAAAGTTTCATAGAGTTTTGGGCGGAGCTAAGCCCCAACCTTGGAAAATAGCCTTAAATGTTGAAGTTGCAGGCATAACACTAGCATAAAAAGGCTACAGGGGCTCTCAAGTAGGCTCATGGGAGAGAATGGAGAATCTTAGTCACTTGGAGGGCTTGGCAAGGACACGATTAGGGCTCCAGTTCAGCAAATAGGTGAGTTGTCTCAAGGAGAGAGGTCTAGGAAGGGTGGGTCAGACCTTAGGGGCCCTATGACATCATGAAGAGGTCAATAAGGTCTATTGTGTCGACTCCATTTCCTTAAGGTCATCTAGGAGGTTGAGTCTTATCATAGTAGCCCTTTAGCTCATGTTTACCCTACGTAAGCCTGTGAAAGTGGGTTGATATGAGAGGTGTGTTACATGGTGGTATTAGAGTGGATTGCACTATCTTTGGGTAAAGTTTGATGTTGTCAATGTTATGATTGTCATGCATGGGGTTATGGTATACAGTTGGAATGATCGTGCATGTTGTTATGCTGATGTGCTGATATGATTATATGGATATGCTTATGATTATAAATGTACACGCTAATGTGGATTGATCTTGCAGACGAGATAAGCCTCCCCTGAACATCACTAAGGTATGGATTTGGTTTTGGTATCTATTTGGTTTATCTGACATGGTACACTTTCAGGAAGAAGATAATCAAACATGACGATCAAAATGGTAGACTACAGTTCCTGTGACTCTCCCTATAGATCCTTTGGGCAACAAGGAGAAGAGTATTCTCCTGGTATAGCAGATACATTGAGGAGCTTGAGGGTAGAGATCAGAAGTTGCAAAGTAGACAATGACAGGTTGGTTGACGGTCAAGAAAGACTTACAAGGGCTAAGGAGAAGTAGGTAGAAATTAATGCAGCGATTCTTCAAAGCTTATAGGAGTTACAAAAACAAGGACAATTGAGGACCAGTCAAGAGCAAGAATAGAAAACTAATGGAGGCTATGGTAGCAGGTCTCAGTCCATATATGGGTTGGATAAAGGGGACACAGTTAGGGATGGAAGATCACTAGATAACCCTGACAGGAGGAATGGTATGTATGGGCATCATTCTCGTTCCTCATCCATGAGACATCATCACAGTCATCACCGTCATCATCCTTATAAGAGGGGTGAGTATTGACGTGAGGAGTTCAAGAAAGTCAAGCCTCTTACATTTGATGGAGAGATGAAGAATGCAGAATATGTAGTGGCATGGTTGCTTAGGATGAAGAAATTCTTCAGATTGCATAGCTACTCAGAGAACATGAAAGGCCAGATAACCACCACGGTCTTAAATGGAAAGCATATATTTGGTAGGAAGATTTGAAGAATGTAAAGGGCATTTAGGAAGACAAGTTGATTTGGGATGAGTTTGAGAGACTCCTCAAAAAGAAGTACTTTTCTAAGAGGTACTATGATGACAGAGCTAAGGAGCTGTATCAGCGGCATATGGGTTCTATGATAGATGATGAGTATAATAGCAGGTTCCTAGAGTGTTGAGGTATGTGCCTTATCTCAAGGATGAGAATTCTAAGATTCAGAGGTTCGGCAATGGGTTGCTAACAACATAGAGAGACCAGATTGATTTTATGACCCTAGATCGCTAGAGGAATCCATCCAGAAATTGAAGCATTGTTATGTGCAGTCAAAGCGCAAAGCTGAGCCTTAACATGACTTGAAGGGAAATGAGAAAGCTAACTTGGAAGTGGCCACTGAAGGGGGGAAGACCTCAGGATGCAGGTGAGAAAGAAAATGTGGTTCCTTACAAGAAGTTCAATACAATTGAGAAGTGGCATGGGTCGCAACCTGGAAAGCAGTAAACTAGAGGTGATGGTAGAGGACCATTGCAGTATTGGATATGTGGCAAAGATCACCATAAGAAGGATTGTCCATTATGCCAAGGAGGTAGGCCTCATATATATAGTGCTCAAGAGGCGTAGACAGTTGGGGATGCTGGTCATATTATTTCTCGAATCTATGCAGTTGTGGACAACAAGCAGGCAGATCACCAGGAATCCGTTATTAAGATGGAAGGTAAGCTCTATGGTCAAGTTATTTCTATATCCTGGATCTAATTAAAGCTATGTTAATCCTAACCTGGTGGATAAGTGTGACTTGAGAAAAGAAGTGCATCCAGAGTCTTCGTTGGTGTAGTTGGCTAGTACTAAGAAGAGAGTGCATCACTAGGTAAGAGCTTGTGCATTCGAGTTGAATGGTATGTCTACAACAACACATTTGAATGTACTGCCATTGAGATCATATGTATGATTTTGGGTATGGCTTGGTTGTATTTTCACAAGACCAAAGTAGATTGTTATGACAAGGCTATTGAGCGCTTGGATGATAATGGGGAAAAGAGAATCTTGCAGGGAAAGAATAAGTCTACATCAGTGAGGATGGTCACATCTATGCATGCTAAGCGCAGTCACAAGAAATGATGTACAATGTTTGTAATTCATATTTCCAGTGACAAGGGTAAGGATGTTGAGGATGAAGAAATCTTCAACAGGTACTAAGTACTACAATAGTTTCAGGATGTCTTTCTAGCAGAGATTCTAAAGTTTCCTCCCCATAGGAAAGTGGATTTTTCTATTGAGTAGGTACCAGGGGCAGCGCCAACATCAAAAGCACCTTACAGGATGAACACTCTAGAGTTAGTAGAGTTGAAGTTGCAGTTGAATGAAATGCTTGATAAGGGATACATTAGGCCAAGTGTATCGCCTTGGGGTGCACCAATATTGTTCGTGAAGAAGAAGGATGGTAACCTCAGGTTGTGCATTGAGTACGAACAATTGAACAAGGTGACAATCAAGAACATATACTCATTGCCAAGGATTGGTGACTTGTTTGATCAGTTGAAGGGAGCAACAATGTTTTCAAATATTTACTTGAGATCATGATACTATCAGGTATGCATCAGAGAAGAGGACATCTACAAGACTTCCTTTAGGACCAAGCATGAGCATTATGAGTTTCTTGTAGTTCCATTCAGTTTGACTAATTTCTCCAGCTACTTTTATGTTCTTGATGAATAATGGGTTACGTCCTTATTTGGACAAGTTTATTATTGTGTTCATTGATAACATCGTAATATACTCCAAGAATGAGGAAGAGCATGTCGAGCATTTAGTAGCAGTGTTGAGGTTGCTAAGAGAACATCAGTTGTATGCCAAGCTTAACAGGTACAATTTCTTTCAGACAATGGTGTACTACTTGAGACATGTTGTGTCCAAGGAGGGCATAGCAGTGGATCTAGAAAAGGTAAGAGCTATCATGGAGTGGGAAGCTCCTATCGATGTGGATGAAGTCGGATCATTCATGGAGTTAGCAGGTTACTATAGGAAGTTCATAAGGAACTTCTCACACATTGCATACCCTATTACATCAGTGCAGAGGAAAGGTAAGATGTTTGAATGGACATAAGAGTGTGTAGCCAATTTTGAACAGTTAAAGCAGTTGTTGACAAATGCTCTAGTGTTAAAGATTGAGGATTCGGATAAAGAGTTCATAGTGTGCAAAAATGCTTGCAGCAGAGGGCTTGGTGGAGTCCTGATGTAGGGGGGACAAGTGATATGTTATGAGTCTAGGAAACTGAATGAGCACGAGAAGAATTATCCGACTCATTACCTTGAGTTGGTGGCTATTATTCATATCTTGAAGATGTGGAGGCACTATCTTCTTAGCAGGAGGTTTGTGTGGATGAATGATCGCAACGGGTTGAGATATTTGTTTGACCAACTGAATCTAAATTCCACGCAAGCTAGATGGTTGGCCACAATCAGTGAATTTGCTTTGAGATCAGATACATCAAAGGTAAGAAGAATAGGGTTGCAGATGCTCTCAACAGGAAAGTGCAGTTGAACCATGTTGCAACAATGATCTCATATGGGGCAAATTTACAGGATCAAATCTTATAGGAAGGAAAACAAGATGACAGGTACATGGAGCTTATGTACATGCTACAACAAGGTACAGGTGATCAGGATGTAGATTACCGTCTCATGACAGATGGCTTGGTGAAATTCAGGGACAGGATTTACGTGTCGGATGACAGTGAACTCAAGAAGCTTATTTTGATTGAATTTCATGTAAAGCCATATTCAGGTCACATAGGATACCAGAAGACATTGACAACAGTGGCAATATTCTACTATTGGCTGAATCTGAGGAAGTGGCAGAATTCGGGGCTAGATGTTTGGATTGCCAGCTGGTGAAAGCAAAGCGTAAGTATCCAGGTAGATTGTTTCAACCTATTTTGATTCTAGAATGGGAATGGGAGGTCATTTCCATGGATTTCATTATAGGTCTTTTGAGGACATCGAGGCAACACTATTCTATCATGGCTTTGGTAGACAAGTTGAGCAAGGTGATGATCATCGGTATTGCAACAAGAATGTTGAAACTCCCAAAGCTACAGGCTTTAAATTATCAACTCAGATTTTGTACGAACTTAAAAAGTATCGGCACTATATGTGCAACATACAATGTGTCCTTCCGTTGTTGTCATGATGTAATGGAGTGCATGTATTGAAATCAAACCCTAAACTAATTGCAGAAAATGAACTGAAATGGAAACCCTAACCTATTGCAAGAAATAAAGTACAAGAAAAAAAACATATTGTAATTGCATAAAGATCATGAACTAAATGTAAAAGAAACCTAACTTAACCCTATTTATCACATGTGATGATTTGAACTAATTGAGCATGGAATTTGATCTAGAGAGTGCTAACTATTGTGTGCATGAAGAAATATAAAATAACTTTTTCATTTTTATCTTTTTGCTGGAAAAATGTAAATGCTAATCTTGCTTGGTTCTTTGGCAGGGGAGACAAGTGTGGAGGAAAATGAGTACAATGATTCAGATGTCTTGGAGGGCAAGTAGGGGCCTAATCTTGGCTTCTAGTGATGATTTTTCTCAATTCAGGCTCAAAACAGGCCACTACAGGTTTTCCTATTGGATGTCTACAAGAAGTATTAGTTCCTACAAGATGTCTACATGATCCCCTTTTTTATTACAAAAAGCAAGTCGAAAGCTTAGGAAGTGGTCTAGAAGGTGGAATGGAGCTTGAGAAAGGTGGATATGAAGAATAAGGCATGGAGGTGGTGGACACTACCGAGAACTCAAGCAAGGGCTTCAATATGGGTAGATTTGCTCAATGGAAATGGCATTGTTTGCCTACAAAACAAGAATTCAAATTGAGACTTTAGTGGATTTTGGCGACATGGGTGGATGAGGCGAGATGAAGTCTCCCTATAATGTAGAAGCTCCTGCAACAACACATATTATTGTTTGCATCTATCCACAAATTCATCTATACATGGGAAAAATTGATTAAATAATGGAAAATCACTAGTCTAAAAATAAGAAATTCAACAACTAATGAGCTAGTAAATCTATCAAATGCATAGCTTAATCAAGTGAAAATGCAATGGGGTAAATTTTGTTATTAAATAGAATGTTTTTGTGATCTAATGCAAGTGGAACCAATTTGATTGAAGCTCATTAGCATGCTCTAAAAAATAGCAGAAATTTACCATTCTTTGCTAAAAAGGAGTTCTAGAAATCTAAATTTGGGAATAAGAAGACTAATCCAAGTAACTCAATGATTACTATAACCTTTCAAAAATTTTCCAAGGATGAAATGATACTTGTGATCCTGCAAAAAAACTTGCATCAACCATTTAACCCAATCATACAGCAAGAAATCATTAATGCTAAATGCATAAATGGAAATAAATAAGAACAAGAGATGCATGTGAATAAGAAGTGAAAAGAAGAAAATAAAATGATAGAAAAGAGATATGAGGCTCCTGGGATGGCCAAGCCCAAGGAAACTCAGATTCCTATGGAGGAGAACAAGATTTAGAAGCTGAACATGACACCAATCTTCATTATTTTCATCAATACAATTACATCCCTGCAAGAAAATACAATGGCGCTGCAAAAATACGAGTTCTTTCCACAATAAGACTAAAACAATCTCCTCCTAAAGGAAAATTCGACTTGGTACTTATACAAAATGATTAGGAATCATTCCCTATGAAAGGAGGAAGCTTTCCCCACCAAAATCCCTTGATTAGTGGATCTGGTTCCCAATATTAGGAATCTGCATTAAATGGCAAAGAACATATTCCTAGATTTTCTCAATCATTGGAGTTCCACAATTTGTGCCATAATTCCATAATATCTTGTAAATTAATTATTTAATATTTATCCTAATGTAGTAGGGAGTAAGTCCCTAAATTATCTCCTCCTCCAAATCTTCATAATCTGGCCAATATTCTCATAATATTCCACAAAAATAAATAATATTAGGCACAAATATGCAAGTATTCATAAACCTTCATAATGAATATATTAAAATTAAAAATACATTAACTAATGCAAAAAGAGAGGTTTAATGTGTTGAAGGATGGTCATGGGCCTTAATTTATGTTTAATTTAGAGGCCCATCACAGGGTAACTCACTTCATTCTAGTAAGCCTATTCAACTAGTGAGGTAACACAGGTCTTCATCAAGGAGATCGTGATATTTCATGGTGTTCCAAAGAAGACTGTGTCGGACAGGGATACCAAGTTTTGGAAGGAGTTGTTTGTAGGTTTGGGGACATAGTTGGCCTTCAATACAACTTATCATTCACAAACAAATGGATATATAGAGAGGGTCAACATGATACTGGAGAATATGCTGAGGATGTATGCGATGCACCAGTAGAGGAGATGGGAGGAGTACCTTGGGGGCCTGTGGCATCAAGAAGAGGTTAGTAACGTCGAGTTGTGTCGACCCCATTTCCTTAAGGTCATCTAAGAGGTTGAGTCTTATCATAGTAGCCCCTCAACTCATGTTTACTCGGGGAAAGCCAATGAAAGTTGGTAGATATGAAAGGAGGCGTGTCACATTTCCTTACAAGATTTTGACCTCTCGCATGTCTCACCACTCGTCCTTGCTACCTCGGATACCTGACTATTCTCAAATTTCAATTAGAAATAGTTATGAGCTTCCTGTCTTCTGAGATGGCCCACATATCCCTTACGAGAAAACCTAGCCACACACTCACTCCTTAGCAGTTCCCACAACCTCGACGTTTTTGTTAAAACACCTTTGGGCTAAGAGATCCCTGGCAGCCCCACAACCCTGCACTAGTTAGCTCCTTTTAATCCACCATAGAACCTGGTCTTGTGTCCTCATGCTTATGTACCCGGGACCCCAGACGCTCGTCGCTCCAATTTATACAATTCCCAAAACGTTACGAGGTGTTGGGTTTTCGGGTATGGCCCACTGCCTTGAAACTCCTACCTTTGAATTATCGCTCGATGACTTCATTAGATATTTTTTCAGTTATAATGGGGAGACCCCGCCAAAACATGTCTCCGCCTGTGGGTCCCACAACTCTGTCAATTAACAGATCTGGGGAACAAAAAGTTTTCTGTCATCGTCTCTTGATGGTCCCTGGTCCGTGATGCTCTATAAAATTGTAATTAAAATACTTACAGGATTCTGGGCTTCTGGGTTCCCGACCTCTGCTTGAATCTCAGTCACGGGATTATGTCGGTAAATGGTTCCCGCTCCAACACTTGACAGACTTCCCGACGCTCAATTAAAACAACTTACTGGAATCTGGGCTTCTAAGTTCCCAACCTTTGGTCGAATCCCCGTCATGGGATTCTATCAGTAGATGGTTCCTGCTACAACACTGGACAAACTTCCGACGTTAATTCTAAATAACTTGCGGGATTTGACCCTTTAGGGATTTCCGACATTCCGACCTAACAGTCCTTGGCAATGTTAAAATTACCGTCACTATTTTTTTATAGTCCCTAGCCCCAACACTATTTAAAATTGGCTTCCCGACGCTTAACTAAAACAACTTATGGGATCAGGGTTTTCTAGGCTTTTGACCACGTCATCACTCTTTCGACCAATTGCGTAAGGGGAGATTCGGTTGTGCCAATAGGATTCTTTCTCGGTTATGGTTTTGAACTACAAAGGGATAAGGATATTTAATCACTTCTTATAAGTTCAGGGCTCTACTCCTCTGCTTCACAACGACCTTCCTCTCAATATGTGCCATGGCTTAGCCACGAAGGGGACCCCCAAGATCACTCCAAAGACAAGCTCTGCTATTGCACAATCTTCCTCAAGCCAATTTTCTTGACCATGGCACTTTCTCAGAGGTCAAGTAGACCTCCAAATCCACATCAAAGCTTCGTAACTATGCCAATGGCTAAGGCATTCCACCACGTTAACCCTCTTGAGCTTGGACGGTAGATTCTCCAATGGGTTCTTAGCTTGTGGGTCTTCCCTACCCTCAGATAGGGAATTCCATGTATGGCGATGTAGGCACTCTTGCGTATATTGCCTACCATGGGCTTGGCACGGGATCCTGAGAGGTTCCAACCTGTCTTGTCACATGCCAACAACACTCGAATCCATATCGAGCATGTAAGCAACTCTGGCACCACATAGAGCCTTCCGATGCCTCACCAACAATATGAAGACACCAACAACATATATCTAGCCCGCTAAGAATGCAAGGTTGAAGGCCATTTAGGTAAAGCTGGCAGGCTCGACTAGCCCCAGAGGAAACTTACCTTGACATTAATGCGTTGCTTTCCATGCAGCACAACAACCTGTAACTTGGTAATAACAACAATAAGCAAATATAAGCCCTGCTAAGCATAGGGTCTTCCATGTCACTGTTTCACATTAATAAAATGGGTTTCTGAGCCCACTGTTTTGAGTTTTTATTCAAGTTTTTGCTACGGCCTGTGTCAAGGCCTTACATTCCTCGGTTGCTTACTTATTTACGACTTTCAATACAGTTAAGCTTTTATTCAAAGTAATGCCCAACTTGATGATATAACATAGCCATGATTATTATGTGGTTCATTTGCATGTTTATGCACCAGATGCTCTATGTTTACTGTTGGACACCTAATCCTCAATGGGTTAGTGTGGAAGACGAATAGACAAAAGGAGTCCAAGAGACCTTGGGATGTGGAACCCAACGGTCAAACCATGTACTAGAAATGTATATCTCTTGTTAATAAAAATGTATTCTCATGTTTTATCCTTCAGATTATGTTGCTGCTATATGTGTGTTTAACATGGTATCAGAGCAAGCGTATTCTTGCCTGACATAATTAATTTGAGCCATTTGTTTTATGGCCTTTATGTGTAGATCATTTCTGCCATCAATTCTGCATTTTATGAATATTTTCTCATGAATATTGTCTCAGCTAAATTTTAGTTGCAACCTGTTATTTCTCCAGTGCCATTTTTATTCACCTACCTTCTAAAACGCTCCTTGTTCAGACCTGCCATCTCTACCCTAGCAGAACGCACCTCTGACTTATCATTGTTGGAAACCTTTGATGGTACGATTTTACGGCCTTTATGGCATGCGTACGGGCATTGGATGCCCTCCCGTGCTTCAGGACATTCATGACATGTATCCAGCCATTTATTCCATTTATCGAGCGCATTGCCCCGAAGTCTCCGGATATTACTACTATAGCTCGGCTCAAGGTCCAATCTTAGCCCTGACCTGACAGTATTCATAGGCTCGCCAATTTTCTTGTTGGTTGAAAGGGACATGACCGACCTTGATGTCCGTTATCTTCCCATAGCTCTACAAACATGGTTGGACCTATGACTAACCTTCCAGAACTGGAGCGTTGAATCTCTATGATGAACGCCCATCTCCCACAAAGAAACACCCAAATTTGTAACGCTGCTGCGTTGATTGAGTTGAACACTGGTCCGTTGATTTGAACATTGGAGTGTTAACACAGTTCGAACGCTCCCTTGAATACCTCTCCTCCCAGGCTACGCTGCTCACCTTTGCCATATGACTGTGTTTAATATGTGTTTCTAAATTCCTCACAGGCCAGAGGAACAGTCTAATCGAGTAGGTTGCATGCAGCCAGTTGTAATGAGCTAGTGGTGGTGGTCTCGGCAAGGTTGTAAATACTCGACAATTCTCGAAAAGCATTTCAGAAACAGTGTCATCAAACAAATCTGTGAATATCTTGCGTTCCACATCTATTTATTACTACTTCACCCATCTCTGCTCCCTCTTCGTCCCTTCATCGCGCAAAATCCTTTTGCTTCAGAAGGCCACGTCTGCTCAGTTGATTATAACTAACAATTCTGTTGGCGAGCTTTATCCATGGAGATAGGGCAAGTTTTCGGCTTAATATTTCATTCACTGTGTTGAACATGAGCCACCGATTTTGCTTCAACAGGCTGCAATCTTCTTTGTCTGCGAGAGGTATAGATTTCATGCGTTGTTTGTTCTAAGTAATGGAAAATTTCAGTGTCGATTGGGAATATGCTAGACGAATAAATGCCCGCTAGAAAATCTTCTTGGATTTGCAAGAGATTCGATGTTGTGAAGATCTGTTTGACATAACCAAGTTCTGGTACTTTTTTACCATTGCGCTTGTATTTGTCATGAGACTCTGCATGGTTCTGTGCCAAATTATTTTGACTTGATTTGGACCAGATTATGTTCGATGTTTCAAAGGCTTGTCAATACCCTCAGAACGCCCAAGGATACTCCGGAACTCAGGGAACGATTTTGCAACACGCTGCATAACTAGACTCTGCCATTGCCTCAAATTCAGTGGATGTTGAAATAGGAACATGGATACCATGGTCGTTGAAAACCCTGCTTCCTTTGATGTGTCTTTTCACACTGTATAAGGAAATGGCTTGGTCAACGGAATATATGACAGTCCTAGTATATATATGTTATGCTGGTGTTTAAGTGTTAAAAATGCATTGAACGTTGCAAAGGAGCGGTGGTATATATATGTGTTGGGCATATTATTATATTTAGTGCATTGAATATTGGTAACATCTATGGATGAATATTGGTGGGACCATAATCTTGGTATATATATTTTTTATAAAAAAAAACAGGGCTCTTTGTGGTTTTCTCTTAGTTATTCCAGTTGGGTTTCTTACAATGGACTACTATTTTCTTTGAAGAAAGTGGCCAGATCAAAGAATATTTGTTCGTACCCTAGTCAAAGCATTTATATATGAGCATTCAAGTATTGTCCATGACATGGTGCTATAGTTGTTGAAGTTTTGATAGCCATCATTTCTACTTTGAAAGTGAAGGAGTATTTGAAGGATCCAAGCAAGTTTACAGTCGCTGCTGTCCCAGTGTGGCATTGTATTTAAAACTCATTTTTGTCTACATATATATGCATTGATTTCTTGATTCAACTGTGCTAGTCATGAGTAAACTCTTATTTTTTATGTAATGGATTGTAATTGGTGCTTACTGGTTGCATATTGATCATTTGCTACACATTTATAAAGGATATTGTTGTGTACTGTGAGTGGGTATTACTTTTCTGCATTGAGTGGTAGTTGTGATCAATTTTTAAGGTGTAAATCTGACATTGAAGAAAAAATGGTCAGAATCAATGAAGTATTAGAGTTCGTCAAAACTCTCATATTGTTTACCACTCATGATACATTAAAAATCAGCAAAGTTTCTCTCACAGACATTCAGGTCTGTCTATAAAATGCACAAGAGAATTGATTTTTTGCAGCTCGAATCTCAGCGACAGCAAGAAGAATTAAAACAGAGTAGTCCTTCTGAACATGTTTCTGTTCAGAACATTGAGACTGCAACCCATCAAAAGCAAGTCAATAATGTTATAGTTCATTCATATCTAGTGCCCAATAAAGCATCAGTTGTACATGCAGATGCAGAAACTCAGTTTGCACTTCCCAAGCCCATCATCAGACCTTGGGAACAACTTGTTTATAACAAGCACAGCACTGGTCTTGGATATGAGAAGGACTTGTTCTTTCATATTCCATACTACTCAAAGCCCATTCAGTTTCAGAGTGTTGGATTCATTCATGACAATTCATCGCTAGCTGTTCCAAATTCCGCCCCTCTTCCATAGCAACAACAACAACAATAGATTGTGAAATGCCAACACTGTGACTGAGTTGGCCATTTGAAAGATCACTGTTTTGATCTTCATCCATGTAAGCACTGTCATAAAACCACCCATTTTTCACATAGATGCTTTAGAAACAAACCTCCTACAAGAACAAAGATTCATCTTAGCAATGGGCATCAACAACCAAGAAGATATTTCAGTCACATGTCAGAACTTGTTCAAAAGTATTGAACTGTCTTGCAGTTGAATTTTTTCCATCATCTCACCTTGTATCTGACAGGAGGGGAAATGATGGTCATCTACAAGCTTCAAAGCCACATCAAGCGAGCGTGAGCCACAACCTGTCACACCAGTTTCAAAGTTGTAGCCAGAAACAAAAATGCCCCTAAGCATGCCTTCAGTTGGAAATTTTAAAAGAGTTCTGGGAACTGCACTAAGCGTTCTAGTGTTGGTGGTCATCCTTAAATCACCGCCCTTTATACCAGCATTTCAGAGAGCACATTCAGCCTAGTGCTGCCATGCTTTTTTGTACATTTTGTATTACAACTCTCTTCTTGGATTCATACATAACCCTTTGGATTAAGAGGGGGAATGTTGGACACCTAATCCTCAATGGGTTAGTGTGGAAGCAGAATAGACAAAAGGAGTCCAAGAGACCTTGGGATGTGGAACCCAACGGTCAAACCATGTACTATAAATGTATATCTCTTGTTACTAAAAATGTATTCTTATGTTTTATCCTTCATTTACCATCAAAAAATTATCACACAACATTTTTCTTTCAAATTCAACACACATACATATATACAATCAACACATATATCAATGGTATATCCCCACAGAGATGCACCACATATGCAAGAATTAACAACACAAATGCAATCCCTAAATCCAGTACCATTACCAACAAGAATGCAACATAGTTCATTCAAAGGTAAACAAGCATACACAAATACTTATCTTTGAACTTGCAGGGAAACTGAGTCTGGGTCAAAGACTCTCCACCCAACCATAGACAACTGCAACCACACTTACTTGCCACTGTCACTCCGGAGTCAAATTCTAAAGTCTAGGGGGGATGCTTGCTTTCAGGAGTAACACATCGGTTACTAAGTGAAACAAAGACTCTAGAGGACCTCCTTCCTCAATCCCATGAGTTGACTGCTACTTTCCTTGTCGACACAAAGAGTCTAGAGGTGCCCCACCTAACCCCAAGTGCACACACAGTGGTTCACCCCCTTCTAGGGAGTCATAAATCCACCGTACCAACAGGGTAGTAACCACAAGTCTTCGTTCAATTCTTCCTCTGTTTTTGCTTCAAGATGGCCTCTTCCCAAACTGTTACAGGGCTCCAAAGTATGTTATCTCAACCCCCAACCTGTAGGGGACCCAAGCTGTTACAAGATTCCAAAGATTCCATCCCAACCCACATCCTCTAGGGACCCAAGCTATTACAAGACTCTAGAGACCTTTGTCTCAAGCCACAACCTTTAGGGACCCAAGTTGTTACAGGGCTCTAGGGATCCTATCTCAACCCACTGCCTCTAGGGACCCCAAGCTGTTACAGGGTTCTAGAGACTAACAACTCAATCCAGAACCACTAGGGATAGATGTTCAAACCCCATCTCTTCTCCTCTTTGGCATTGCACGCTGAAAGCTCTCGCTGAATCCTCGATTCAAACTCCCTCTATGTTTACCTCTAGCGTGCCTATGTTCAAATAGGTGTCTCTCCCCCTCTACCTCTAACTTCTTCGAATCAGGTTTTTTCTTTGCATCCCCTCGAATGGTGCCTTCTAGACTCCCTTTTTGGTGCTTCCTGCTTGGGCCTACATTTACCATCACGTCCTTGTTTCCTAGTAGTTTGCAGCGCCTTCATAATCCTCTGTCCTCTTTTCTTGTGGTTGCTTCTTAAGCAACATGGACCTGAGTACTATCTCTTACAACCCATTTAATTTCAAGATATAATTCATTAATTCATGCACCAAACAACCTTTAATGGTTGTCCTACAATTCAGGTTTCTTTTTCTACACAAGAAACCATAACATCCCAAGCAAGCAATCCTCCTTCCCAGCTTTGGAATCTGCGTTCCTCTGACTCAGCCCCGTTTTCTTGATTTCAAATATTGCATAATATTTCAATATATTTACAATGGAGCTTATGTGAGGACCTTGGGTGGTGTTGTCACAGTGTTCTCCCCCTTGAGGGAACACTGCCTTTGGTGTTCAATTACCCATATGCAACACCACAATTAAAATAGAACACATATTGTTTCATGTACCTTTATACACACAACTCTTCACAATATTTACAATTATACACACTTATTTTAACCATCAAACAAGAAGGGATAATCAACTTTCATGGCATCAACCATTTCCCACGTGGCCTCCTCCGGCCCAAAGTGTTTCCGCTGCACCTTGAATTGCTCTATGGCTCGGTTCCAAAACATGAGACTACTCTGATCTAGAAAGCACATTGGCTCTAATTGCAACTCTCCCTCTAGTTCCACCTATAGCACAAACCAATCAATCACATGACTAGAATCTTGTACATACCTTTTAAGAAAAGAACATGAAAACATCATGAACATTAACTGATGGAGATAAAGCTAGCCCATATGCTATTGGTCCAATTCGTTCAAGGATTTCAATTGGCCCACAATACTGTGGTGCCAACTTCGCACATGTTCCTATCCTTAGGGAACTTTTCTTGGGTTTAATTCTTAGGTAAATATGTTCTCCAACTTGGAACTCTTTGTGTACCCTATGCTTATTTGCATAGCTTTCCTGTCTATCCTAAGCCACTTTCAAATTTTTCTTTATGATTTGAACTTGTTCCATATCCTTAAGCATATCAAGTCTTATGTGGACCGTGTTAACTGGATTATTCCAACTAATAGGGGTGTTGCAACTCCTGCCATACAATGCCTCAAAGGGGCTCATCTTTATGGACTCTTAGTGTCCATTATTGTATGCAAATTCCAAAAGTGGAAGAAATTCTTCCCATTTCTTAGGTTGATGCATCACATACATCCTTAACATGTCCTCAATGATCCGATTAATCCTCCTTGTTTTCCCATTTGTTTGTGGATGATAAGTTGTACTAAATCTAATTCTATTCCCAATCCTGCAAACAGTTCCTTTCAAAACTTGGAAGTGATCCTAGCATCTTTGTTTGACACATTATTCTTGGGGATGCCATGCATGTGGGCTTCACTCAATGAACCTTTGGCATATCATGTGCGTTCTTGGAATACTAAACAATACTCTCAATTTGACTACATATTGGAAAATACCTCTAAAAATCACATTATTTAACCCCCTACCAATACAAACCCAATACACATTCCCAATTCACAAAACCCCTACTTTCACTAGATATTGTAGGTATTCTTTTTTTTTTATTTACATTTTTTATACTCCTTTCTATTTTTTCCTCAACTCTGAACTTCATTTCTTGTAACTACAAATATAAAAACCCTTTACCCCGTATATATCCTCCAATATATTATGTCATTTTTTCCTCAATATATATCCCCTAATATGAACTCACGTGTTATGATATTTCTCCCCCAGTGAAGCCCCAGTGATGCCATGTAGCCTCACAATCTCCTTTATGAAGATTTGTGATATGTCACTAGCGGAATTGGTGGATTTCACTGCCACAAAATAAGCTATCTTGCTAAGCTTATCAACCACTACCATGATTGCATCATGTTGCTTAGATGTTTTGGGCAATATTGTAATGAAATCCATAGAAATTTCCTCCCAATTCCATTTTGGAATAGGGATAGGCTACAACAATCCTGCTAGATGTTTGCATTCGACCTCACCTGCTGGCATCCTGTGAATTTTTCTACAAAATATGCCACTTTTTTCTTCAGATTCAGCCAGTGATAGTACTTTTTAATGGCTCTAAGGGCCTTTTGATACCCTGGGTGACTTGAATAAGGCTTAACATGGAGCTCTTTCATTATTAGTCTTTTCATTTCATCACTGTTAGGCACATAAATTCTGCGTTTAAATCTGAGTAGGTCGTCCTGAGTGAGGTGATATCCTTCATCCTCATCGGTTTTCCGCAACCCTTCTTTTATTTATTGGTATTTTTCAACTTGTTGTCCAATGCTTTAATTCTTTCTTCTAGGTCTGTTGCGTATGAACGTACAGTCACCAAGTGACTTACTTGGATTCTTCTACTCAAAGCATCAATAACCTTGTTTTCCTTGCCTTTTATATACTTAATTTCAAAGTCAAATTCATTGAGCTGGGGCAACCATCTTACTTGCCTAGCATTCAACTTCAGTTGCCCCAACAAATATTTGAGCCCACTATGGTCTAACATGAGCATAAACTTCCGGCCAAGGAGGTAGTGCCTCCACGTCTTTAAGGCATAAGTGATGACAACCAATTCTAAATCACGTGTCACATAATTTTCCTCATGCTTATTTAACTTTCTAGACTCATAGCACACAAATTGCCCTTCCTACATTAAGACTCCATCGATTCCCTCTTTGAAGGCATCTGTACACCACGAAATCCTTGTAAGGATCTGCGATTCTCAGCACTGACGCACTTGTGTACAATAGTTTTAACTGCTCAAAGCCTTTTGCACATTGTGCAGTCCACTCAAATATTTCCCCTTTTCTCTGCAAGGTTATAATGGGATGGCCTATTTTGGAGAAATTTCGAATAAATCTCCTGTAATATCCTGCCAATCCCATGAATGTTCCAACCTCATTAGTGTTCTTTGGAGTTGGACACGCCCTTATGGCCTTGATATTTTCAGGGTCAATTGATACACCTTCCTTAGAGATGATGCGCCCTAAGTAATGTATCTGTGATCAGAAATAAGTCACACTTGCTAAGCTTTGCATAGAGCTTATGTTCTCTCAACAATTGTAACATTGCAGCGAGATGTGTTTCATGTTCTTCCATTTTTTAATAAACCAATATGTCATCAACAAACACAATGATGAACTTGTCCAAGTAAGGATGTAACACTCCGTTCATCAGGGACATGAATGTGATAGGTGTGTTAGTAAGCCCAAAAGGTACCACTATGAATTCATAGTGCCCATATCTTGTTCTGAATTTAGTTTTATGAATGTCTTCCTCCTTGATTCTTACTTGGTGGTAGCCTGACCTCAAGTCAATTTTGGAGAAAATTATCACTCCCCATAAGTGGTCAAAGAGATCATCAATCCTTGTTAGTGGGTACCCGTTCTTGATGGTTACCTTATTCAGTTTTCTTGATGGTTACCTTATTCAGTTGTCGGTAATCAATGCATAATCTAAGGGTTCCATCTTTCTTCTTTACAAATAATACCGGTGCTCTCCAAGGGGACAAACTTGGCTGTATGTAACCCTTGTCAAGCATTTCCTTCAGCTGCAATTTTAGTTCAACCAACTTTTGGGTGCTCATCCTATATGGAGCCTTAGATGTTGGCGGTGCTCCAAGTACCAACTCGATAGAAAATTCTATCTCTGTGTGAGGAGGCAATCTAGGAAACTTCACTAGAAATACTTATGCGTACTATTGCAAAACAAGGTACTTTTGAAGCAATTCAGCTTATCTTTTGTTTCTTCATCAGCCTCTTCATTCTTGGAAACTTGTACTGCAAACAACGTGCATCCTTTTTTGCTGTTGCGTTTGGTTTGCATAGCAGTGATCAGCCTCACTAATATGGGCTTTTTCTTGCCTTGCAACACTCTTTTTGTTCCTTGCTCATCCAAGCATTCTATTTCTTTCTCATAGCAATCTACCTTGGTCTAATGCAAGTACAACCAGTCCATGCCCAATAATATGCCATACCAACCCAATGGTGATACATTTAAGTGCGCTTTTGTGGGCATGCTAGTAAGTTCAAATGCACATGACTTTACCCAATGGTTGATTCTTCTTCTTGTCCCTATTGTCAATTGAACCAACGAAAGTTCTTGATGCAATTCCTTGCCCAATCCGCACTTCTCAACAAGCTTTGCACTGACATAACTGTGATTAGAACTTTTCTCAATTAAAATAGAAATGACGTGTTCTTGTAGCTTACCGTCCATCTCAATGATGGATGCCTGGTGATATGCTTGGTGGTTATCCACAGCTGCGTAAATTCTTGGCATACTCCAAGCTACTTCACCCATCGTGCTCATCTCCTAGGTGTTGTAAACCTTTGGTCTGACATCTTGCTGATGTGGACAGTCTCTCCTCCTATGGTTCCCACCACAGGCCCAACACTGGAGTGGTTTCTCAACCTTCAAACTTGGGTTGTGCTAACGCCGATTGCTGCACATTTTTCTTAACATCAACTTTGGTTCTTTGTTGAAACTGCATTCTCTGAATTGGGTGTTTGCCCCCTTTCCCTTTTGAGTTTTTCTTGGGCCAATTCCTCTTATGTCCAACGTTTGTTTTGGTTTGCCAATTACTTCTAATATCAGGCATGTGCCTTACTTGCTCATAGTAAGGCACATGCCTGATAGCATCCTTCAGGGTTTGGGGTTCCAACAATTCGATTTTATCCATGGGCATAGGTAGCCCGCTGATGAACCTCTGAATTTTGGCTTTCTCATCCTTGATATATGGTACATACCTCAACAGTTCCAAGAACTTGGTGACATAATCATCACTGGTTAACTGACCCATTTTGAGTTCATAAAACTCTTTTGCTTTATTATCGTAATAGTGTTCAAATAGGTATTGCTCTCTTAAGAGCTTCTCAAACTCCTCCCAAGTCAACTCTTTCTCGGTAATGGCTCTAGCATTCTTCAAGTCCT
Source organism: Pinus taeda (assembly GCA_000404065.3). Lineage (NCBI taxonomy): Eukaryota > Viridiplantae > Streptophyta > Pinopsida > Pinales > Pinaceae > Pinus > Pinus taeda. Next base: position 43,888 of record APFE030993727.1, read on the forward strand.
CCCACCACATGTCGGATTTTCCTTTTAGGCTATAAGAGGCGACTCTAGCTTTCATATTCTTAGAATAGTCATGTATTCTGAAAGATTTCTTCATTCTTAGCAGTCATGCTTTTGCGTCTTTTGCTTTCTTCATATCCCCATCAAATGTAGGTGGCTTTTCCTTCTTAAATTCTTCAGGCATATGATCATTTTCTTTGCTTTTTGAGTGATGGTGACGACGTGAATGGTGATATTTCTAGGAAGGATAAGTAGATGGTTTGCTTGAACAATGCACTTGCGTGTTGGTTCCTCCTTTTGGAGTACTCAAAGGTTCACCTCTTGGCACAATGTCCTCACTTCCTTGCCTGTGCCTCTTTCTGGATCTGCCACCATCTGCTTTGTCGGTGTTCTCCTTTGATTCATGAAGGCTTTTCCTGTCTCTATGGCTAGCCCTCCTTTCAGATTGCCTTTGCCTCTGCCAATTTGAGAGACTTTGCAGGACGACTTTATTGATCTCAACTTGCCTTTCTTGGGCACTTACCAATCTCTCATTATCGGCCTTAAAGTTTCTCACCTCGTCCCTTAGGCTTCTTAGAGTGTCCACCCAATCTAGGGATTGATTCCCTCCCCCTTGGCCAAATGATCTTTCTTCTTCATTAGCTCTGACCCCATCACTTCCATGTTGTGACTGGTCCGAACTGTGTTCAACCATTTTGATCCTCATCACTGTAACTTCTACGTTTTATGTTGCTTGTGATGTGTTGTCAATCACACATATTGCTAAGCATTTCAAAATAATAAATAAACACAAAATAAGAATCAAGAACTTGCATTCATGGATTTGCTATGGGGATTCCTGTTGTAACAAAACAATCATGTTAATGTGCAAGACCATTTACCAATCATATGCATCAATTATTCATTTTTTCAATGAGTGCATAATTAATAATAATAGCATATTCACAACCATTATCCTGCACTCACCGAGCTGTTATCCATCAGAAAACGCACATTAGCACAAGTTTATTAACAAGCAACAATCAATAGTTCAGACCGGATTTTAACACCTAAACAATCATTCAATAAAAATTACCCTTTTTTTTTCAAAAAACATCACTTGCCCATGATTATTTTTTAACCTGGATGCTCTAATACCACTCTGTAACGCACCCCACCCCTCCTTTGCCTTTGGAGGAATGGGGTAATTTTTTTTGTTCTATAGTCTTTAACTCGACGCTTTTTCCAAACCAATAGGATCGAATTGAAATGCAAGTAAAAATTTCCTTATGGTATTCCAACATCCTGAGCCGTCTCACCACTCATCCCCGCTACTCTAGATGCTCGACTATTCTCAATTTTAAATTACAAATATTTACGAGCTTCTGATCTTCCAAGCTGGCCCACATATCCCTTACGAGGAAACCTAGTCACACTCTCACTCCCTAGCGGGCCCCACAACCTTGTCGTTTTTGTTAAAACACCTTTGGGCTAACTGAGCCTAGCGGCCCCACAACCCCGCACTCGTTAGTTCCTTTTACTCCACCATAGAACCTGGTCTTGTGTCCTCGTGCTTATGTACACACAACCTTGAATGCATGTTGCTCCAATTAATACAATTCTGAAAATGTAACAGGATGTCAGGATTTCGGGTATGGCTCATTGCCTCAAAACTCCTGCCTTTGAATTCTCGCTCGATGAATTGATTGTTTTTTTTTCAATTATAACAGGGAGACCTCGCCAAACCGTGTCTTTGCCTATAGGTCCCACAAATTTGTTGATTAACAAATCTAGGGAACAAAAAGTCTTTCTATCGCCGTCTCTTGACAGTCCCTGGTACCTTGTTCCCCGACGCTCTATAGAATTGTAATTAAAATACTTACGGGATTCGAGGCTTTTGGGTTCCCAATCTCTACTCGAATCGCCATCATGAGATTCTGTCAGTAGACGATTCTCACTCCAACACTTGACAGACTTCCTGACGCTCAATTAAAACAACTTACAAGATTCTACGCTTCTGGTGCATCACCAACAATTAATGCGTTGCTTTCCATGCGACACAACAACTTGTAACTTGGTAATAATGATAGTAAGGAAATATAAACCTTGCGAAGCAGAGGGTCTTCCATGTAACTGTTTCATATTATTAATAAAACAGGTCTCTGAGCCCATTCTTTGAGTTTTTATTTAAATTTTTGCTACGACCTTCATCAGGGCCTTTTATTCCTCGGTTGCTTGCTTATTTACTATTTTCAATACAGTTAAGCATTTATTCAGAGTAATGCCCAACTCAATGATATAGCATAGCCTTGATTATCATGTGATTCATTTGCATGTTTATGCACCAGATGCTATGTGTTTACCATCAACAAATTATCACACAACATTTTGCTTTCAAATTCAACACACATACATATATACAATTAGCACATATATCAGTGACATAACCCCACAGAGATGCACCACATATGCAAGCATTAACAACACAAATGCAATCCCTGAAACCAGTACTATTACCAAGAACAATGCAACATGGTTCATTCAAGGGTAAACAAGCATACACAAACACTTATCTTTGAACTTGCAGGGCAATTGAGTCTAGGTCAAAAACCCTCCACCCAACCATAGACAGTTGCAACCACACTTACTTGCAGTTGTCACCACGAGCCAGATTCCAGAGTCTGGGGGGGATGCTTATTTCGAGACTAACACACCGACTACCAATCAAAACAAAAACTCCAACGACCTCCTTCCTCAATTCACTAGCTAACTGCTACTTTCTTTGTCAACACAAGGAGTCTAGAGGTGCCCCACCTCACCCCAAGTGCACACACAGTGATTCACCCCTTTCTAGGGAGCCTAGAATCCATTGTACCAATAGGGGAGTAACCACAAGTCTTTGTTCAGGTCTTCCTTTGCTTCTGCTTTAGGATGGCCTCTTCCCTATCTATTACAGGGCTCCAAAGTATGTTATCTCAATCCACAATCTCCAGGGGACCCAAGCTATTATAAGGCTCCAAAGATTCCATCCCAACCCACAGTCTCTAGGGACCCAAGCTGTTACAGGGCTCCAGAAACCTCTATCTCAACCCACAACCTCTAGGGACCCAAGCTGTTACAGGGTTCCAAGGATCCTATCTCAAACCACATTCTCCAGGGACCCCAAGTTGTTGCAGGGCTCCAGAGACTAGCAACTCAACCCACATCTTCTAGGACAGAGAACCAATCCCCTTCTCTTCTCTTCGGCGTTCCCTGCTGAAAGTTCTCACTGGACCCTCAATTCGGTCTCCCACTATGTCTACCTCTAGCTTGCCTAAGTTCGAATGGGTGTCTCTTCCCCTCTGCCTCTAGCTTTTTCGAATTCGGTTTTTCCTTCGCGTCCCCTTGAATGGTGCCTTCTCTCCCTTTTTTGTGCTTGCTACCTGGGCCTGCATTTATTGCCACGTCCTTGTTTCCTGGCAGTTTGCAGCCCCTTCATAACCCTTTGTCCTTTTTTCTTGTGGTTGTTTCTCAAGCAACATGGGCTTGAGTACTCTCTCTTACAACCATTTAATTTCAAGAGTTAATTCATTAATTCATGCACCAGCCAATCTTTAATGGTTGTCTTGCAATTTATGAAACCGGATTCGTCCTATAGGCCCCACAAATCCCGAATCCATCGTGTCAGACACGATTCTCTAGAGATTCGTGTCCAAAAACTATGACACGTCTTGTCCTATTTTGACACGTCGAATCCGACAGCGTGTCACGATTTTGGCAACGTGTCCTGTTTTCCAGGACTCGTTAGGCGGCAAAAGTGACCTGCGTGGGTATGAAAAGGCTGCATTTGGTCATTACAGCCACACATATTTTCATTTGGCAAGCATTTTGGCAGCTTAATGATCAAGTCTAGGCCCTAGTATTGATATGCTATTCATGGTAATGTTAAATTCTTAAAGTAAAAGTGACATTCTCCTTAATCTTCATTTTCATCATTTTACTTAAATTTTTAACATTACCATGAAATGACTCGGGATGTTTGAGAGTGGTTCCGGCTTCATTGGATTTCATATGGAGAAAGTAGAAATTTAGATTTCATTCAAAATCTAGCAGATTTATCAGTTTTTCAGGATTTTAGGATTGGGGGATTGCAATGTTTCCATTGGATTTTGCATGTATTAGGGTATTGAACTCGTATTTAATCAAGAGCACCAATCCCTCTATGTACCTTGATGTTAGTGACATTGGTTGTCGAACTCTTGTATCATGACCCTCCTAAAAATGTACGCATCACTCAAACAAAATCTTGACATGACATGTTATGCTTGTTCTATCTTATGTTATTGCTTAAAGCGTGATATAATGACAAAGATCCCTATACAGACACAGAGCTAATGACAAAGATACCTCTGGATATTAATGCTTAGAGGGTGATATTAATGACAAAGATCCTGATTTTCCAACAAGACTAAAAAATTAGACATTTCTCGTGGTGGCAAGAGGGCCAAGCATAACAAATAGATAATAGATTGACATGTATTTGAATTTTGTATGTACTATGCATGCTAATAGCTATAGATGAAGATCTATATTTGAAATCAATAAATTTGTATCATTAATTAAAATG